>PVKN010042526.1:0-10383 GCA_004027915.1 Capromys pilorides | reverse complement strand
CTCAAATAGCTAACCCCTGAAAGAACCTAGAAAACAGATGACCCTTGCATCCAATGAGTTGACAAAAAATGAATTTTAAACTGACAACCTAGAATATTCATGGTCCCAAAGAAAAATTGACCTTAATCTTAGCAACATGGATAAAACTAGTCTTTTTCTGGCATATGCCTTTTTGTATTAAATTTTTACCTTATTCAAGTTACAATGTTGCTTTGAGTATCTGAATAGTATCAAATTAGGTGATAAATTATATTAATTTGCCTTCAGCAGAAATTGCCTGTACTAAGACAAATTTGGAATATTGTAATTTCCTCATAAAACTTGTATCAGTTTAAAACAATGATTCTTCACCTAGGGGTCATAGGGAAATTTCTGGGGGTAATAGTAATAATAGTAATAAGATGATTAGGAGTATTTTTCTGGGGGCAGTGGCTCATTGATTTTATAAGCCTGTGTAACAATCACTGAACCTACTAATATAAGAAATACTAGTACATAAAATCCTATCTGGAATTATCATTGGTTAAAACAAAATGTTCTCATGTCACATTTAAGTACCAGCATCTCCATGACTTTCTCTAGAGTCAAGAGACAAGATTCAACAAGTAGAATAGGGAAGGAAGGCTTGAGTTATGCTGTTTACAAGGTGTTTTGGAGCCAAGAATGAGTCCACAAGATTGAGTAAAACAAAGAGAAAAAGTGTATAACTTCATTTGTAACATGTACAAAAAGAAGAACTTCAGAATATTTCTGGATAAGAGACAGCTCTGCACATGAGCATAACAAAGCAGCCATAATTGAGGAAATATACATGAAAGTAAATGTTTTATACATGTTTACAGTTTCTAACTCTTCCTTTAGCTAAATTTCAGATCTGTTTTCATGTGACAGCACTTCAAATAATTGACCTAACATTACAATATAGTAATCTTTTTTTTTTTTTTTTTTTTTTCTTTTTGAGACAGAGTCTCTCTATGCAGTTCAGGCTGGCCTTGAACTCACTTTTGTAGCCCAAGCTAGTCTTGAACTTGCACCAATCCTCCTGCCTCAGCCTCCCAAGTGCTGGGATTATAGGCATGCACCACCACACCTGGCTGCAGTACTCTTTATGTATAGATTTATCCGTATTATTGATAATTATTTATTAAATGTGCACATTATTCTCTAGGGAATTAATGCAGACATGCCCCTGCATGTGATGTCAGGGTGCTTTGTAAAGGATAAAAGTTGATTGATCTTATTGTTCAATTGATTCATTAAACACCTAAGTAACACAGTTATAAGCACTGGAAAAAGTCATGAAAGATGCATTAAAAGTCTCTTTCCACTATGATAATGAGAATTGAACTACAAAAAATAATTCTATTTCTTTGGAGCTTGTTTCATATGGATGAACACTATGCCTAATGAAGGTCCTATGCTTCACTATGTCTTTCTTAATTCACACATTCGCTGTAGTATCTGGATGATAAATATATATCTTTCATTATATACAAAATGTTCTGATATTACAAATCAAATCTCTTTATTCTATTTAACAGTTTTTAGCACCTATTTCATTTATTTTTTCCAAAGATTAAATGTTATCTAAGGTGTATACTTGAACACAGACTGACAGACAGATAGATACCTCTGGCCCCTAATCCTGAAATGTGAAAATGATTCTTAGGAATGAAATTAATTGCTATTTCAAATTTAATATAAGATCCTAGATGAGAATGCTATAGTAAAAAGAAAAAATAATATTTTCCACATTATATCAAGAGGTAAATCATAACACAAATTTCATGCATTTAAAATATGAAAAAACTATAAAGAAATGTATCTCTCCAAAACAAGGAATGGCACAACAAATCAATCTGGAACGATCTGGGGCATGTTCCTCTATCTGAAGCCGGTGCTTTCTATTGCAAAAAGTTAGTTTATCTGGCCCTTAAAGATGAACATGCATTATAGCAAGTGCATGAAGCCCTGTGGCTTACTTTGGAATTAGCCATCATCCATGAATCACTTATCTGAGTTTTTATCTACAGTACATTTTAAGTATTTTCATCTAAGATTAGTTCATTTTCTTCTTGCCAGAGTATGTATCTTTAAACAAATCAACTAGTCTATATCTCTCTTACAACTTGCTTCATAAACTTGAAGATGACTAGAAATCTACTTTTCAGATCTTATCCAGGCAAAGCAATTTTATTCTCACATCTCCTTATTCTATTTCAAAATATTTAACAATAATAGTCTTATAAAATATATTTATTTCTTCTGGACATATGATTTTGAAGAAATCATTAAACCCTGCTGGTCTCAGTTTTCTCATCTTTACACACAAAGGAGTACTGCTCTGTTATAAATAAAAATAACCTTGAGTCATTTGTAGGAAAACAAATGTACCTTGAAACCATAATGTGAAGTGTAATAAATCAGACAAACAAGTCTAAATATTGCATGATTTCATTTATATGAGAAATCAAAATGAAAAATAAAGAGCAATACAAATGATAGATAATAAGTAGGAACTTAGATCTTTCTCAAGTGGGAACGCAATCAAGAAATAGAGGGAGTGGAGGGAAATGGGGAATAAACTAAGGCATGTTATGTATTGCTACCAACTCCACACAAGTAATGTAAACACCATGTGCTACAAACATGTAGTAATAATAATGAAAAAAATAAAAATACTCCTTAAACTATAACAAGTATTGAATGAGGTCAATTATGTAAAGATACTTCTTTCAAGTTCTTAGCATATGAAAAGCCTCAATGAATAGTAACTATTATTAAAATTATAACTTAGTACATAAAATGGCACTCTAACAGAATGCCAATTGATAAGAATAATGGAATCATTTCTTATGTCTGATTCAGTAATTTATTAGCATTAACAAAATCAATTTGAAGCTATAACAATATGGAAAATGTGAATATTAAACTCACTCATTTTCACCTGAAATATCCATTTATTTATTTATTTATTTATTTATTTATTTATTATTTATTTATTTATTTATTTTCTCTGGTATCAGGGATTGAACTCAGGACCCCACGCTTGCCAGATAGGTACTTATCTACTGAACTATTTCCCTGGCCCCGAAACATGCACTTTTAAAGTAACTCAAATTTACCTTACCTATGAATTTTTAAATAATAATAATAGGTGGAGAGGACAGTATATGCTCAAATAGCCAAATAAATTTGAGAGTTGTAATAGGGAGGGAAATCACGCTCTAAAATAGAATCTTTTTGTTCATGTATCTGATAGACCCAGTGCTCATAATTCATTTGCCATCTGCTTAAATCTTGCACAGAACCTTTTCACTCTTACAGATTCTTCACTTATTTTAACGTAAGAAATTCAGAGGCTCAACCCAGAGCAGACTCTAGGTGTTCCTCCCAAAGGATTACACACAATCAGATCCCCTCAATCTCCTCTGTTCATAAATTTATTCATATTAAAAATGATTATATTCATAAAGTTCTACTCTGCAACAAGATAGATATACTTTTCCCCACATACTTCCTTTTCAATTTGGAGCACATAACTCATGAATAAGATAGCAGAGTAGCAAAGCATAACACTGCTCCTCTACAAAGAGATGACAATGAGAATGTTGTGGGCAAAAACATCTTTATGATAAATTCAGACTCTAGTTAAGAAAGGAAAGCACCCAAGTATGAACATGAAAGCTCTCTGTCTAAAACTGGATGATGTATTTCTTATCATGTTATTACTTTCTAGACTTACAAAGAGGTACACTAAATTTCTTCCAGTTTACTCGTTAACTACCAGATAGATATAGGCAAGTGATTAGGTAGCTACCTGATCTGTGTGCTCTTTCTATCTCTCATATAACCCTGGAGTAGTCACACTATTAGCAGGTCTATGCTCTCTCCCATAGCGGTGTCACTCAGTTTACCCAGGTGTACACTGTTAAGGACTACTAGTGTGTTCTTGAATATTATTCTAGTGAACTAAACTGTCATTTCCTTGAAAAATGTAATCAGAATTCTTCCAATGTTTTATTTATTTAACATCTGTCTGACAGTTGTCTCAACTCGTTCAGAGCTTTTTATTTAGAAATAATGATAAACAGCTGTTATTCAAACAGAACATTTCCAAAGATAAACCTATATTTCTACTGCTCATATGTATTGTACCCCTTGTAATTATAAAGGTAGCAATGACCGAGGGCCCCGCCTTTATTTTGTAAAAAGTCTGTTTTATACATCCAGAGAGATAGAATTCCAGATAGCAAGACAGTTTCCCTGAAAAATAACCAAAATCAATTTAGCCACTTCCCCTTCAAAAGAAAAAAAAGAGAAATTTCTCTGCTGCTTCAAACATAGTTAAAAGCTGTCCCAAGTCCAACTGAAGGCAAACTTGGTACAAACTGTGTATACTGAAGCAATCTATTTCAAAAATCCACTTTTTCTTCTTCTAAAAGGCAGTAAGTTATAAAAATTGGCCTTTGCTTTATGATTCTTAGTCAAATACATTTGCACTAATACCACTATCTACAGTAAAAGCTACCCACATATAGATTTGTGAAAGCTTTTAGTTTGTTGCCATATATTGCACATGGAAGCAGTTGCACCCTGGTGAAACAGGCTGATCAGGTGCTCAAGCAGAAAGACATCAGATTTGGTACCCAAAGGCCTGAGTCTTACCACCAGTAATTTATTTTTCCAGTTGAGCAATTGGATACAAATATGCTTACTGTAGAAATTGTGTTAACAGCTAGGAGTAAGACAGCTGAATCAATGTATTAGAGTGAGGATATTTACTTGATCTTTTCCTGCATTGGAAGACAGGACATGCACTACGCACAGTTCAATCTGATTTAGGATACCCCTGTAGATCATGCTGAATAAAAACTAAGATTGAAGGACTATCATTACCTTACATGACTACATCACTGGACACTTATATAGCTTTTCATGAGATTTAACTGTTCAACATTCTGTATTTTCAATTTTACCGTAACTACACACAGAAAAGCCATTCCACACTCCATTTTAAAAAATGAGGCAAGTAAGACTTCTGAAAAAAATTAAAGAACCTGCTATCTGGTGTTAAATAAATAAATAATGTTAAATAAATAAATAAATAAAACTTTGGAAGAATTCTGATTACATTTTTCAAGGAAATGGCCATTCAGTTCACTGGAATAATATTCAGAAACACAAAAGACTCAGATTATTGAGAGCAGTAACTCAGTTTTGGTTCAATTTTGTGTCACCTGAGTGTTTGTGGTTGTGAAAATAACTTTTTTGTTCTATAAATAAACATTATCCACAATAGCCCTAAGAATAGAATACCTATTGAGATGAAGTACATGTACCTTATAACAAAAATATTTTGTGGATTCTGCAATTAACATATTTACTCTATTCTATTTGATTTAGAAGTCTGTCTCTTGATTATTTGGGAAAAATAAGGCCATTTGTATCTCTGATACTAAAACTAGAGATGTGCTTAAACCAAAAGCTGCTTTCTTCTGTGGTAACTTGAGGGTAAAAACAATTTCACAGGACAGAGACCCAAATGAGCAAAAGAATGATCAAATTAATGGTGAGTCCCAAGAAATACACAATTTTCCAGTGATGATATTGGTTTTATGCTACCTCTATATCTCTTTCTCATATTGAAGCATGATTCTTTTATCTAGATCTATTGGGATATATTTTCCCTCACCGAAGCTTTTCTGTATTACCTTCATTCCCTCCAAAACAAATGTGATCAGTTTTCCCTCAGTATCACAGCCCTGTGCTTCTAATGTAATATATCCTATATCAGGCCTCATGTCAAAGTATATAGGCAATTAAATAAAAACATTAGATTTAACAGCACCAGAGAGCAAGTACTATGTGTTCATTTTTATAGTGTCAGAGAGCCTATTAAGTGAATATTATGTCCCAAATAGATTTTTGTTGAATTGGAAGTCTATGGTTGCAACATTAACCTTAGCCATCGACCACTACTTAATATATGCTTGTTTTTCCATGTTTTAGATTTGGCAGTCCTTTATAGTTCTCTTGTCTTTCCATGCTATCGTATGCATCTCTTGCTCAAGCTAGAATGATAGAAAAAAGACATATCACAAATATGATAACTACTTACAAGTTTCTGGCATTTTTTCCTGAATAATATTATTTCTTCATAATATGACTCATTTCTCTTTTCCAACCCATCAAACTCAGTTAACTTAAAGTCCGTTTGTGGCTGTTTGATTAAGGGAATATATTAATAACTTTAACAATGTTTCTCACTATCTAAAGCAACATGTAACATGGCAGAACTATGTATACATGCACATTTCTTTTATGAGTTTCTAATTTATGTGTAAAATAACTAAATCTACATGTATGAATACATGTGAGGAAGTAGGCTTTATGAACCACTGTAAAGATCATCGAAAAACAATTTTTTAGGTATCTGGGCATTCCACTTTTTCTCTCTAAGTGAAAGGTAGCATTGCAGTGCTAAGAACAAGATGCTGAGAACGAGAAATAGAAAACACAGTGTTTACAAATATTTCTTTAAGTAGTACTGGATGTGTTATTTCTGATGAGTGAGGACGGCCATAATAGAGAAGACCTATAGTGCAACACAAAGCCAGGTATTTTATTGGTCTGTTTTCTGCTAATATAACAGAATATATGCATGTGGGAAATTCTTTAAGTTCAAAGTTATTACTTGCAAATTCTGGAGGCTGGAAATTAGAGCAGGATTGTGTCACTGTCTGATGAAGACATTCTTGCTACATCATGGCAAGGCAAGAGTCATCAAATGGTGGAAAATCATGCTTCAAAGACAGAAAAGTTAGGTTAGAACTAACTCCCTCAGTAACTAATCTGTTTGCTATGATTAGTGCCTTAATCCATTCATGGAGGCAGAGAATTAAAGATATAATCACCTTTCCAAATCCAGCCCAAGCCCAGTGTGAATACTCATCATTCTGGTCTTCTTATGTGTACTGCTTCTAATGTCATATCAATTATTGCTATAGTAATAAAAAAGAATGAGAGACAAGAAAATAATGCTATAAGTTTATTCTGCTACAATTTTGTACATGGTTAAATTCCTAAATTTCTGTGTAAAAATGTATAATTGTTTTTTCCACATTGTATAGGGATTTAATGTTTAGAATTAATGAAAATTGATTAAAAATGTCTCTTCCATCTTATGTCTAAGGAGTTTGATATTAAGAAAGACAGTGATGTTAAGCTCAAGTGCTTATGTTATAGAGAAATTGTATCACTAAGCTTCTCTTCTGGAGGGGTAACAACTTAAGTTGGCAGACCAAAAATAAGAGAAAAAGAAGGGCTACAAAGATAGCCAATATTTGGGCCCTAGTCTTTAAAAGTCAGTGAGGACTCAGGACATAAGAGAACCTGTACTGTAACAACTCAGTGGTGTCCCAAACTTTCTGTTCAAGGAGATTATGAGGCTACAGAAGAAAGTGATCAGCGATGTATAGTATGCCTAAGGAGAGTCACCTAGAGAGAAAACATTCCCTCAGGCTTTCACAGAGAGCTAATTCATCAAGCAATGGCTGTGAATCATCCAGACAGCTGATGCTCACAAAAGATCTACAAACTGCTCTATGGGTTTTCAGGGTAAATTCTGAGGGTATTTCACAGACCTTGTCAGATACAAAAGTTACATATTTTAAATTATTTATTTATTTTTTTATCACATTTAATAAAATAACATGATGATAGTTTCAAAACATATTAGTAGTACGTTTGCCATAATTGACAAATTGCATATTGTTGTTTTCATAGTAGTTATATACAGCACAAGGTGTAGACATGATAAATTTTCTGATTGATATTGATAAGGAGAGAAAAAAAGAAAAAAAATTCTTCTCTTTGAACTAAGAGGAAGTAGTTGTATACATAGTCCAATGTTCCACAATTTCAGTGGGTTACCGGTGAAACTGGCAATGTTGGAGGCTGTTGGTTTAAGCCTCTTACAGCTCATCACACTAATCTAACTCTGCGTTTTATGCCTCATAACTTTTCTACTGGGTGATCAAGGGCACATTAAAGCAAGACCTGTATGACAAAACACTCATCTTTTGTATCATCCTAGATCAAATCCCCTCAGGAATAACTTTGGAAACCTGTACAGTGCTTTGTAGAACTGTTGCCAGTGTCAGGCATCAGGACAAGTCACAGCCATGGCTTGACCAGTTTACTCTCTGTGAAAGCCTGGGTGTTTTTTCTCTAGGTGATGCTCCTTAGACACACTATACTTCACTTATCCCATTCCTCTGAGGTCCCTTAATCTCCTTGAACAGAAAATTTGGGAAACCACCGGGTTATAGGATGTTACAGGTTCTCTTATGTCCTGAGTCCTCACTTACCTTGAAGGGCTAGGGCCAAAATGTTGGCTGTCTTCGTAGCACTTCGTTTTTGGCAGTTTTTGGTCTGTTACCTTACATTTGCAATCCTCCAGTGGAGAAGCTTCATGATACTATTACTCTATAACATAGATAATTGAGCTTACCATCAGTGTCTTTCTGAATATCAAACATCTTAGACTTAGCTTGAAATTGGTATTTTCCATCAATCATTGATATTCTAAAAAATCTCTATAGAATGTGATAAAAGCACTTACACACTTTTACACAGACATTTAGAAGTCCAAGGATGTACAAAATTGTAGCCTGTGAATCCTATGGCATTTTTCCTAGTCTCTTACTCTAAAGTAATACTTTTTTTGTTTTTGTTAACCAACCATTTACTTAAGAGAGTATAGCACTAACTGAGTTCACACTGGAAACAGTACACAACTGAAAGACCAGAATGACATGCATTCCAAGTATAGTTTTGATGTTGCACGTTGCTATCATCAATGTGAAAAACATTTTGAAGGTTGTTATGACCAATATCTAATTCATCCTGTGTACATAAGTGCATGATTTTGCTCTTGCTATATTTCCTCTATTTCCTGCTTCAAATCTCTTTTTTGTTTAATCCATAAGTGTTTGATTTCCCTTCAGCTGTTATGCCTTTCCATTTTTATTTCTTCTTTAGAGTTCTTACACTAGGGAGACTATATGATATTTACACATGTATGTCGGGTTTATTTCACTTATGAGTATATGTTCATTTGGAGTATACATCCATTTATATATGAAGTTTTCCAGTTTATCATTCTTTAAAGCTGAGTAATATTCCATTGTATGAACATAATACATCTTTTTCAACCATTGTTCAAATGATAGGCATTTTGTTTGTTTGCAAGATTTGGCTATTACAAATTGGGCTGGTATAAACATAGGTGCACAGATTTCGCTATGGTATGATATTTTCAGTTCTTCTGGGAAAATTCCCAGTAGGGGGATAGCTGAATTGAATGGAATTTCCTGTTCTAGTTTTTTAAGGAACCTCCACATCGCTTTCCATAATGGCTGCACCAATCTGCATTCCCACCAGCATGGAGAAGTGTTCCTTTTCCCCTACAACTTCTCCAATATTTGTTGCTGGTTGATTTCTTTATGAAAGCCATTCTTTCTGGAGTGAGATGGTGTCTAAGTGTTGTTTTAATTTGCATTTCATGGATGGCTAGCTATGTGGAGCATTTCTTCATGTAGTTATAGTCTTGCTGAATTTCTTTCTCTGAGAAGTTGGAGTTCATCTGAGATGCCCACTTCTGGATTGGGTCTTTGAATTTTGGGACACTAGTGGTTTTTAGTTCTTTATAAATTCTAGATAGAAGACCTTTGTCTGAATACATATTAGTTAAAATATTTTCAAAATTCGGGGTTGTCTTTTCACTCTGTTGGCACTTTCTATTGATGTGCAAAAACTTCTTAGCCACAGACGGTCCCATTTGTTGATGCTTTCAAGTGTTAAACATGCATTTTGATTTTTATCCATGAACTTTTTGCCTATTCTGATGTTATCAAGATTTTCTCCCACTTTCTCTTTCAAGAGATTTAATGTTTCTCTTTTAATATTTAAATCTTTAATCCATTTTGACTCTAGCTTAATGCATGTTGATAGACTTGGGTCAAGTTTTAGTTTTTAACATGCAGAGAGCCAGATTTTCCAGCATCATTTGTTAAAGAGGCTATCTTTCTTCCAGTAAGCATGTTTGGCCCCTTTGTGAAAGATAAGGTGGCTGAGTGTGTTTGTGTTTGCTTCTGCATCTTCTAATCTATTCCACTGATCCTCATTTCTAATTTTTGCCAATACCATGCTGATTTTATTACTACAGCTTTGTAGTATACCTATAGGTCAGGAATTGTAATGTCTCCTGCCTTACCTTTGTTACCCATAATTGTCTTTGCGATTCTGGGTCTTTATTGGTTCCAGATAAATTTTAGGAATGATTTCTCTATCTCTGTGAGGTATGTTGATGTTATTTTG
>PVKN010042525.1:0-10388 GCA_004027915.1 Capromys pilorides | reverse complement strand
ACAAGAACCCCTAGGTGGTGGAGGCAGTCGGACACCCTGGAGGGACAACAGCTGGGGGTGCAGAAGGTGGGGCCCATTTCTCCAAATGAGATGCACGGGATGAAAAAGATTAAGTTACAGCCTGCACTTTCGTCTTCAAAGTGCCTCACAGGTGAAGTACCCGTATCAAGTGCAAGCCCTGAGGCGCAGGATTGCTCGCCAAGCCTTCCTGCGCTGCATCCACACACTAACGGGCCTTGCGCTGCAAATGTTTTAGTCAACCCAGCATCCCAGACAACTACAGGATTGAGAGGAGGGACTGTGCAGATGCAGGTGGAGTAAGAGCCGCCACCAGATCACCCGGACAGGCCGCCTCCCAGGCCACACCGCAGAGAGGCCACCTCACGGGACCGTCATCTCAGGGGTGCCAGAATAGTGCTTGCTGTCACCTGCTCACCAAGAGTTGCGCACTGCTACCCCTGACACCACCTGCCAGGGTGGCCAGTAAGCCACGTTGTGCATGCATAGGCTGAGGCACCTAAACCAAGCTCTTCTCTTTGCATATCTTCACTAAAATGTTTGTTGGATGAGTGAGTTCCAATCCATTCAAACACAGCACAATGTTCTAGGTGCAGCTAGCTTTATGTCTTTGGTTACTGTGGTTATTTTATAGGAAAGATTGCTAGGAGCAGCACCAATGCTTTAGCATTGGGTGTTAATGTTGAAAAGTCTTCCATAGGAAAGTATGCTTGGATCATGCTAGCTTATGCAATATTAAGTAGAGTTCTAGACCCTAGACCATTGAACTTCAGGGACCTCACACGCTTGCGTGTTCTGTGAAATTGCAAGAAGGTTAACTCGTAAGTGAAATAAAGCTAATCATTCTGCTACCTGTAAATATTTCCAGAGCCTCCCTCATCCCCAATTTTCTACCCACATAGGGCTGAACATTTTGCAATGGGCTGGTGCTTACAATGCCTTTTGGTCGGAGATCTGTCGTTTTGTGAAAACTAGCGCTTGCATTTCAGGCGCTGCGAGTAAGGTCCCTCCTCCTCCCTTCCGGTATTTTTCTTCTTGGTGGTGTCATGCTTTTGAAATACTCAGGCCTTGTGTGTTGTACTGTAAAATGGACAGCAGAAGAAAACCAGCTGATAGCTGATAACAATAATAAAGTAGATGTGAGACCCCCTAAGAGAACCTCAGACAAAATGTAAAGACCATAGAGATACTAGAGAGAGGAAAATTAAATTTAAACCTGGCCCTTTTGTGATAGGAGCACAACCATTATATGATTCATGTGGAAATGAAATAGAGTAGCTCAGGAATTGATTTCAGCCAGTACAAAAGCAGCGGCAGTCCACATGCAGCTCTGTGTGTTAAAGAAAAGAACTTTACAGAAAGATGTGAAGTTAGATGAAGTTGTGTATGTTGCCTGCAGAGGTGTACCAAGGAAAAGACCGATGAATGAGGGAATCCAGCTTCTCCATGACATAAGCAGCCCTGTATGTGCTAATTTCGAGACTCCTGGTAGTCCTCCTGACTTCTTCTGTGAGAACAGTAATAATGCTGCTTCAGCAGGACGTGATGTGCTGAGGAGGCCCCGCCATCTTCCCCACCTTGCACTCTTACTCATCATGAAACAGGTGTGGTTACCCACTTTCCAGAGGAGGAAACTCAGATTTAGGCAGATGAAGGCCCCTGCACCACATCACTGAGAGAATCCTGCCCACTTTCCAACTCTCCTGTGTGCAGCGCTGTTTTCAGGAGTGTTAAAGCAGGACTAATAATTGAGTTGCCGTGTGTGCTTCTCCCATCAGTACCTTGAGCCCTCTACTTTAACCCGTGAAGCTCAGTGCATGAGACGCAATCAGAACATTTGGTGTACGATTAAGGTTAAAGAAAACATCAGATTGAGGAGATACGTTGACAAAAACCATGGTTGTGATGTGCTTGAGGTGAGGGAGTACCTTGAGTATTTTTTTTCCAGACCAGGAAACTTTCATTAGTATCTTTCAGAATTTAAAACTTCAGACAGTAACAATTCCAAGTGTTGATATATTTCAAGCTTTCTTTACAGAAAAAAAAATATGTATAACTCATCCACAAATCCTTCCAATCAACAAAGGTCCTCCATGCTCAACCCTCTTTCTCAGAGAGGTCACTTCTCCAGTTCAACACATCCCTTGTTTTCCTCACTCTCCCGTCCCAAGTTTGCTCCACAGTTCTCTCCAGGTCAAGATGAGGGCCACAGATGGAGACAGAGTGGACAGAACACGAGCAGGGCCCAGGCTCTGCTTCGCGGCCAAGGCCCTTCATTCATGTTCAGCACCACGCAAAAGGTGCTCCTCAAGTCTTGTGTGTTTATCGCCCACCCACGGGCAGACAGCACTGCTGAGGGTTTGCAAGACTGCTGAGTTCAGTCAAGTATGTGACAGCAAAAATACAGCACTGACAGAAGATGAGGGGCCCCTAGCCTCATGCGCAGATTATAACCTCCATGTCAGACTGGAGCTGAGGTTACAACTTTGAAGACAGATCAATACAGAGGAAGGAAAAGAAATCACAAAGTCTTGGCCACGTTATAATGTGCTTGAAGTGAGGGAATATTTTGAGTAATTTTAGAGGAATTTCTGATGTTGTATTTCAGTAATTTAGAAGTATTGACCACTCCCTATGTTTTGTGATCAGACTACATTTTCTAATTAGTTATGAAAGCAAACCGTCCTGCTGATGCGCTCTTCAGTGTTTGTTTCTATTTTCCTGAATTAATGGACTTCATGAGACAGGTCAGCGAGGCTGATTTTTATAGATGCAGAACATCTCAGTTTTGAATATATTTGCCCTTACTGTCTACTGCCTAGCAAACAGTACCCACTCAGTTATGGTGGGCTATTCCTTATCATTGAAAAGAATCACAGAATACATCTTATTAAACAAAATATTAAAGACCTATAGCAATAAGACCAATGTCTTCAATAATAACAAAACAAACTGATTGAAAATTAGGCTGGAGGTAGGTGGGGTGGGGAGGCACATGTCAATAATCACAGCACTTGGGAGGCTGAGGCAAGAGGATCCTTGTGAGTTCAAGACCAGCCTGGATTACGCAGTGAGCTCAAGGTCAGCCTGAGACGCTGTGTTAGAAGACTAAATAAATAGAATAAAAGCAAAAATTTGACCAAAGACCTTAATGGATCCCTTTCCAAAGAAGATGCGCAGATTCAGGAAGGCATGTGACAGATGCTGTAAGTCACATGCCATTAGGGAAACGTGACCTAGAACAACAAGATGCCCCTCACATGTGGTGGACTGTTGCCATCCTGAAGTTTGGAAAGCACCAGACTGCCCCAGGAAGCACAACAGCAACCCATCCTTTGCCAGTGGAATGAAATGATTCCTTGGGAGAACATTTTGGTGATGTCTTAGGAAACCAAACCCACTCTTGCCACTTGACTGAACAATGAAATTCTTTGAGATTTATCTAATGGAGTTGAAAAGCAATGTCCCAAAAATCTGCACACAGGTGTTTCAAGCAGCTTTACTCATAATTGCCAAAATTGGATCCAACAAAGATGTTCTTTTGTACAAAAATGACAAATAGAAGTACATCAGGTAATGAAGTGTTAGTCAGAGTGAGCACAAATCAGCTATCAGGCCACAGGAAGATGGGGAGGAAGCATGACTGCCTAGCACTGAGCCAGGAAGAGAAAATCTGAACAAGCCTCTGGTTAAGCGAACCCAAGTGTCTCTGACAGTCTGGGAGGATACACACTACGGGGAAACTAAAAAGAACAGTGTTTGCTAGGAGTTAGGGGAGAAAGAGGGGAGGCTAGGTACAGCGCAGAGGGCTAGGAGGACAGAAGAGCTACACTACACAATGCGGTAGTCATAAACATAAAGTCAGGATCAGATTCAGGGGCACCGAGTACACAGTACCGAGAGGAAGCTTCATGCAAGCTGCACATGGCAGCGGATAAGAGCGCGGTCAGTGTGGCTTCATTGACTGCAAGTGTACGTGTTTCCCTCTTGTGGAGGTACTTGTGGTGAGTGAGTGGATGGCTGTGTGGAACAGGAAATGGATGGGAATTTCCCATGTCCTCTTCTTAACTTAGATGTGAAAATAAAATACTTGAAAAGGTAATCTCTGTTGGTCGGTTGGCCAGTCGGTCTGGCTGTCTCACATCTAAGCTTAGATCAATATTTTCTTGTAAATCCTATACTTTTCCAAACCCTACGAGTCCACTAATGGTATATGACATCTACTATTTGCTTGTTTTAACTATAAAAGGTAGTAAAACTTAGGTATTCACAGAGGCTTGGGACAATCACCTTAAAGTTTCTGTGTCTCAGTTTCTTTTCCTGTAAATTCCAGCAATGTTAAGAATTTCTGCCTTACCAATTGTTGCGTTTAAGGATTTAAGTCTCATGAGATCCCTTGGACGGTGATGGGATGGTAGCAGTGCACAGCACAGGGGAGCTGCTGTGAGTACCTCTCTCACCGCAGGAAGCTGAGTCTCTCACCCAGGAAGCTAAGGGTACACAGTGTCATGCGATATTCACGCGATAATACTGAACATGTAATTTTACTTAATGAGTGCATTGAACTGGTTGCCTTTGAAGATTTTGCTCCCAGTTTTGATGTATTTTTCATGCATTTTTAAAGAACTCAGAAGTCAGGGAAATGGTTTCAGACTACGGCTGCATCTCCTTACGCATCTACCCATAGTCTGTGTGCCTTAGCTCTTCTTCCTCTGTGTACATTAGCGGTCCTCAGGGAAGAATTACTTAACGTCTGTGTGACAGAACTGAAGCAGCAGCTCACTGTAATGAAAAGCAACAGAAGCTGAGCAGAGTGAGCTGCAGTTGGAGCAGAACGGCCTTGCTGAGGTTCAGAGGCCTTGCTGGCCCAGGCGGCTCCAGGAGTCACTCAGCTGTGAGACCCTAGAACGTCCATCCATGCCACGGAGCACCAGCAGATGCGCTGTGGTGCGGGTGGCCTCTTAGAGATCTCCCGTGTGCAGAATGGCTTCAACGCAGACAGAGGCGCTGGGGGCATGCACTTTGACTTTAGATCTGTCTGGAGTGCGGAAACCATTATTTCAATTTTCCACTCTTGGTTTTGAAAGTGTCTTTTCTAAAATTCTATTTTAGTTTGTTTATAAGTACTGAACGAGATCTTGAGAGTAGACTCAAATAATTCATGTGCTCTCTTTACTCTTCCATATATAAGCATATGGGTGTATGGATGCATGCACACATATGCAGATTTGTATTCGTGTCTTTGTGTTTGTATGGAGGATTCATGGTTGATTTTAAATGAAACAGTACACGTCAGATTAACTAGATCACTACACTCCTTTATCACGTAAAACTGCCTAAGTGTGCCCATGTTACTGGACATTCCAAGCCTTTAGCATGGGGTACAGAGATAGAAAATTTCAGTCATTGATTTCAGAATTTTTAAAGTCTGTTTGCTGGTACTGAAAGAAGCAAGCACCACAGAACACAGTCCTTGAAGAGGCTGCAGGGCGGGTGTCAGGGTTCCCCGAGCCCTCAGCAGTATGTGCGGCAGTGGTTTCTGCTTTCAGCAGGAGGTCAGTGCAGGCTGACCGATAAATGGGATACTGGCATAGTGGGGTTGTGCAGGAAAGAACTATGCAAAAGCCGACGAACACCTGCTGTCTGTACTTAGATGAGGTATCATTCCAGTAGAAGACATATGGCTACTTCCCCTCCCCAATGCTGCGCTTTGCGATGAATACACTCATGCCACTGTTCTTCTTTCTTGACATCATCTGAAGCCATTCTGGAGGTCTTCATGTGTGAGTCTATGTAAGGTGTGACCGAAGATGCAGCGCACGCTGCTGCTCTGCACTGTCCAGTGGGAGGGCGGCCTGCTGTGCCCAGCCAGCCTTTTGACTAGACCTGGTACCCTGCAATGCCTGGGTTTTGCCCAAAGTCAAAATGATCATGAAAAGTAAGCATCAGGATCAATGGAAGACTCTGAGGCAGCTGTGGCACTCCCAAAGGAGGGCTTCCAGCTGTGCTGCTGTGGTTGGCAGAATGCAGGGTAAGCATGCCTGGCTCAAAGGGAGGACATGTGCTTCAAAGGGGTAATAAGGCGATCTTTACCTGAAATATGTTTGTAAAAACTGAAGCCTGCAGCATGGGTAGATTGACACTGATGCCCGAGAACTGGATGGAGGAAGGAACAAGAAAATAACCATTTACAACAATACAGTCCCGTCGTTGCTGTGGAGGCCAAGACTTAAGGAAGCCATTTCCCTGCTCAGATCTGTGCAGTCCCTCTTGCATCACAGTTGTGAGGCAGATGGACTGTGGTTCTGGGGTGTGCGGGTGACACCTGTGTGCCCAGCCTTGCCTGCTGCAGCCAAAGCACATGAAGTTCAAGTCTGTATGTTACTCAGTGTCAAGCTCTAGTAACTGCCAAATGCAAACTTTTTGCTCAGTGAACTGAGGTCAAGAGTAAACCTCATGTATGGGAATACCGTTTGAAATATATTGCTTTCTTTTTGGAGATTCTTATCATTTTTCTAATATTTAGCATTTATGTTCATGGGATCATGCACTACTTCACAGAATAATTAAGAATGATAACTTGTTTTGAGAATATTTCTGTAGCCCGTATCTTTCTGTTGTGGTTACCTTTCTCTCATTGCTAGAGCAAAATATCTGTTATCCAACATTAAGGAAGGAAAGATTTATTTAGCTCACAGTTAGCAAACGTTTCATTCTATACTTGGTTGGCTCCAAGGCAGAGCCGAACATGGCAGAGGGCAGCAGTTCATGGCCGGGGAAGACAGCAAAGAGCGAAGGGAGGAGCAGAGGCTACGGCTAGCATGTCTCACACCCTTCCTTACATTACATTCAGGGTATCTGCCAGGGTATCATGCCCATAACCCCAGAACTGGATCATGAATTAATCACAGACTCTAGAAGCTACTCTATGACTGCATGAGGCTTTGGGGGAACAAGTAGACACAGACCATAACGCTATGGTGACCAGCTTATCCGTGTGATTCATTTCCTATGAAAGCCAGTACTGCAGATTGAAAAAGAAGAAATGCAGTTGCAAACACGATGAGAAAGTAAATTGGGGCTGGCCTGCTAGCTCAGCGGACTAAAGCACCTGCTTCGGCACAGCGCAGCAGCCAGGTTCAATCCGAAGCCTGCCATGCTGACACACTGAGATGGTGACTGAGACTGGGCATGGTGGCACACACCTGTAATTCCAGCACTTTGGAAGCCTGAAAGCAGGAGATTCACTGTGACTCCAATCTACATAGTGAGACCCTGTAGACCCTGTACTAAATGCATTAAGAAACAAAAACAGAAAAGAAAGAAAAAAAGAAAAGAAATAGAAAAAAGAAGAAAGAAAATAAATCATTAGTGTTTCTTGAAATTCTGATTTTGTAGCCATGAAATCTAAACACAGTAGGTGGCCTGGGGGAAAAATCTCTCAATGGAACAAGAATGCTTGGAACTGTTTAAATTCTTCAACCCTGCTCATTTTGTTCATTAACTCCAGCTCTCTCAGAATTAGGGGAAAGAGTAAGTTGTGGTGGGCGATACTTTGGCAGGTTCTCAAAAAGCACAGCGTTCAGTTAATATACCATCAAGGAATTACACTTTTAGGTTTGCACTCAAAATAGTTGGAAAAATGCCTGCAGAAGAAGTTGCCCACCAATAGGCATAGCAGCATTATTCATGCTAAAGGAAAGGGGGAAATGATCCAAGAGGAAATGTATTACTCAAGCGAGTAATAGACAAAAACATTGTGGTCCAGCCTTATGGTGGATATCATCGAGCAATAGAACAGAATGCAGTACCGATATCTACTTCTGATGTCTGCATTCTCCTAGAACAGTTATGCTAGATGATAAAACAAGTGGGACACAACAGACCAGGCCACACTCTGGGTGATACTGTTTGTACAAGATGTTCAGAGCTGGCAGTTACCGAGAGAGTGGAGATAGACAGTCGGTTCATGGCTCCCAGCGTTGGAGCTGGAGATGAGTGACTTTTACAGGGCGTGTGGCATCTTTTGAAGTGATAAAAATATTCTGAATTAGATAGTGAAAAAAGTCTCACAGTCCTAAATATATTAAAACCCAGATTCACATGCTTCAGGACAGAATTTTAGAGTCTGTGAATAATGTTGTATGTTTTGTTCAAGAGGTGGTTGATTAAAATTTGGCCTTTGCATTGAAGAAGACAGCTATTGCTTAAGATATTATTTGGATTCTATGTCCTTTCTTTCAGACAGTGATTAATTAATCTAATTAACATGATTGCACTATTTGATTTATTGATGATAACATTCTTTCTGTGGTAGGATGGAATCTCAGTGGTGTGTTAACATGCATTTCTCTAATGTTCAGCAATATTGTACATTTCTTCATGTATTTATTGATCATTTGTACTTCTAGGATGTGATCGTTTGTTGCAATTCACTTGCAAATTTCTTGACTGGGTCTTTTCTTCTGGGAGATACGCAGGTTTGGGTTCTTTATATTCTCTAGCTATGCGGCTGTAGGGCGGAAGGACTTGTACTGTGGAGCAGTACACTGCAGAAATCACTGTGGGGATTCTTTAGAGTACTAAAAGTTGAAATTCCATTGGAGCCAGCTATTCCCCTTCTAGGTACCTTCCTCAAAGAATTAAACACATCTTGTTACAGTGACATGTGTATACCCGTGCTATAGCAGCACGGTTCTCTATAGCTCTTGCTTGGAGCAGCCTGTATGCTCACCAGCAGATGCATGGGTAGAGCAAACGTGTTTATGCACAATGCAGTGCTACTCTGCCAAGAAGAAGGGTAAACGGAGTCATTTGTAGGAAACCTTGAGACCAGAGTGCTTGAAGTACATCAGGCCCATGAGTTCAAGTGTAACATGGTTTCTCTTATACGGGAGACAGAAAATATAACTCAAGGCCAAAATAATAGGTCATAGGAGACAGGAAAACAGGTCTCTCTCAAATGGGAAGGAGATCAAGAAATGAAGGAAACAGAAAGGGAGAAGGGAATGAGGGTGCAAAAGTTACATGTGTGCGCTGACTCCGCCCAGTGGATATAAACATGATGCGCTGTGAACAAGCACTGGTAAAAATAATAAATGGAAAGAAATACATCCATGGGAAAACTTTAACAAAAAACCAGCCCATCAAGTTTTAAGGACAAGCGCAGGGTTTAAACTGGTCTGCAGGGGAAATCTAGAAGAATAGCAGAGGTGCCCCTCGCTTCTGCATGGAGGTGGCCCAGCTTGGCGAGTCGTCCCCTTTCTTGGGTGCTAGATCTCTCTCCATGCACATCTTGGAGGGTTTCCTTGGCTGGAAAGGGTTCAGCTCATCTAAAAACTCTTGTTAACCATCAGCTGTGACTGAACAGTCAAACTTAACTGCAGACTCATTCTGGATTAAACAGGTCTGTAGTTTGAAATCAGCCACGCTTCCTTCCATCACTTCTATTTATCCAACCTACGGGGCCGAGGGCAGTGCCACTCAGTGGGTGGTTCCAGCAATCACCTAATCTTAATCCCAGCATGGCATCAAGAATCTGTCACATGCTCTAGATAAGGCCACCTCTGAAAATCCCTGTGCTCATGAGAGGCTTTGGGGGACATCTAGACACAAACCATAACAGTCATCAATGGTAGATACAAAGACTCTTTGTGTGCCATGCATTTCCCAAGCACTGTGTATGTATCATTTTATATAATCCTCAGTAGCTTGTGTTATATATATATATATATATATATATATATATATATATATATAATGCATTTATATAATATATATGTATATATGTGTATTACTTATCTTCACTCTACTAATGAGAGAACAGGGAGAACGAAAGAGACAGCATATTATTCAAGGTCATACAGCTAACACTTAAGAAAACAGGTGTTTGAACCCAGACATTCTGATTTGAGTTAGTCTTACACACCACATGACTGGCCTCTCTCATGATAAATTTAATCTTGTTATGAAAGACAATGAAGGTAACAGTTTCTATAAAATTGTATTTATAGGCTGGATTCTGTGCCTAAAAACACAGGGCATTCCATCAATGTAGTAGAGCTGGTTAAGGCATACAGATGCTCGGCAAGATGCTGTGGAGCCCTGCCCTGATGCAGGCCTCGTTCCACAAGGTCCTTCCAGTAGTGGGCAGGGACAGTCTCCTGCAGATTCCACAGCTGGCGATGCTGCACATCCTGAATGGGCCCAGCCCATTCCTAGGAAGTCATATTGCCCCTTCACATCTCCACATTTTTCCACGCCAGGCCCATATTCCCCATTTTTTGTTCTTGCACTGCTTGTGGTCTTCCATGGCAAGCAGCCTAGGCTAGTACGTTAGAAGCCAGAACTGTGTTAGCCCAACTTCTGCT
>PVKN010042524.1:0-10392 GCA_004027915.1 Capromys pilorides | reverse complement strand
TTTAATCTATTTTTCTATTACTGTATGAATACCACATTATCTTGAGTAATGCAGCTTTATAGCACACCCTTAAGGTAGCGATTGCTAGCTTTGTTAAAATATTTTTGGCTATTCTAGGTCCTTTGCACTTCCATATGCATTTCAGAAACAGCTTGTCTGTGTTCTCAAATGCCCACAGGAGATTTAGAAAATTCATGATTATATTGAATACACACATACACATATTTGTAAAATTTGTGGGAGAACAAACATCTTAACAATATTAAGCCTTCCAATGAATAAATGTACTTGTTTCTATTTACTTATATCATAAAACTTTCCTCGGTTCTATTAAGCTTTACATTAGATGACATTCCATATCTTTTCAAAAATTATTACCTTAACATCTTATGATTTTGATACTATTGTACATGGTTTTATTAAATTTTAAATTTTCAATTGCCTAAAATTAATTGACTGATTAATTTTTGATATTGAGAGGCAAGCCCAGAGCTTTCACCCTGAGCCATCTCCCTAATCCTTTTTATTTTTATTTGGAGGCAAACAGCGTTAGCTTGCCCAGCCTAGGCTCAAAGCCTCCCAGTTTCCCAGTCTCATGGAGTGCCCCAGCCTCAGAGTGCTAGGATTTCAAGCAAGCATCAGCGGGCCTAACTCCTTGATTTTTTTTTTTTTTTTTTTTTTTTTTTTTTTTTTTTTTTTTTTTTTTTTTTTTTTTTTTTGAGACAGGGTCTCACTATGCAGTTCAGGCTGACCTTGAGCTCATTTTTGTAGCCCAGGCTGGTCTCAAACTTGCACTGATCCTCTTGCCTCAGCCTCCCAAGTGCTGGGATTACAGGCATGCACCACCATGCCCAGCCTCCTTGATCTTTTTAACAGAGATGATTATGGACTTGGAACAACTGTGTTCAGAAGTTGAGGACAAGGAAGGAAGCAATGGGAGAGTGGGGTCAAGCCTAAGTCAAAGGCATGTGTCTCTGGGTCCAAATACTCTGCTGCCAATTTCTAAAAAAGTTAACTGCAGAGAAAATGACTTCAAGTTTTGCTTCCTCCCATCCTTCCTTTCTTCTGTTTTTTCTTACCTAGAGTTGGGAATAGTGGCATTGTAGATACTTTTGTAAAAATTGAGATCAGTTCTTCTTGAACTGATAGTAAATAATGATTAAGCTTAAATTCTTTCATGAAACAATAATGGAAAACTGTTGTGGCATGAGGTAACTAGGCACTTTTGCGGTGGGCAGGGGGATGCCAGAGCAATCCAACTGAGTTACCCTATTTGCCCCAAAACAAGATATTTCTCCCTGCATTAAGAGCATTGATAACTCTGAAGCAGCTCAGCAGATCTGAAGGCTCCTGGTCCTCCTGTGTTTATTTTGGTCTCTATCACCTACTCTTCTTGGTGACTTAATGCATCCTGTAGAACTGTTTATTTGGAAACTTGGCACTGTCTGTGTCATAAACAACTGGAGCTGCATCAAATGCTTTGGCAGACACAAAAGAGCAAAGTTTATGCTTCCCAGCGTGATGAGGAATTTCAGCCAGATATAAATAACTGCACTAAATCAATGCTCTGTTTCCAGCTGCTAAGAATATGCATTCTCTTAATTGATCATAAGATTATGTATTTTCCCAGAAAATTCTGATAATCTTTGCGAATTCTGCTCTCTTCAACTTTAATGACCTTTGGACAATGATGCGAAGCAGTAATTTATTCAACTCCCTAAATCCTGATAGAAAAGAAAGAAATAGTTATAGATAAACTCTAGGACACCAAGAGGTTGCATAATAAGGCAAGCAAATTTAGGAGAGGAAGGAAAAATGTAGAAATAGAAGGAATATAAAAGCAAGGTAAGGCCAGGCATGGTAGTGCACGCCTGTAATTCCAGTACTTGGGAGGCTGAGGCAGGAGGATCAGTGAGTTCGAGACCAGCCTGGGCTACAAAAGGGAGATCAAGGCCAGCCTAAACTGCATAGCGAGACCCTGTCTCAAAAAGAAAAATAAATAAATAAGTAAATAAATAAAAGCAAGGTAAGATGCTCGCAGAATGAAGGGCAATATGTTTGTTATAAAATTCCATCATTAATTAGGGACAAAGCAATGGGAGTGGCCACATCCAGCTACCTTTACAAGAGACATGATGGCATCATTGTCCTCCTTACCTAGAAATCTAGTTCCAACTCTGTTGAGCAAAACAATCAATCAAAATTTTTCTTCGGGGGGGGGGAATCATTTAAATGTGGAGATTATCAGTGTCTAATTCATTTCACAACAGCATGTAAGTTAATATATTCTGTAACTGGGTAGCCTGCCCCTTATGGCTTTTCTTGCAAATAGCAAATACTGTATTTTTAAAGGCTCATGTTTTTAAAAAGCCAATTTAAAAAGTCATTTAGGTATTTTCAACAGTTTGAATTATCTGTAGGAAGCACTGATTTACTTGTACATAGATTGATACATGTGTCTACCTTTAAATCCAGATCATGTTTCATGTCCAAGTTGACGCTAAGTGAAGCAAAGTTACTTGACCTTCAGTCTGTCAGACTGTTCACCAAGTATGCTTTGAGTCACTTTCGTCTACTTCCATAGCACTCATTCTCAGCCTTCATCCAAGGAAGCACGCCCGGCACCTTCAGTAAAGGACACCCGTTAGGAGAGTCTTGGTGTCAGCAGTCGGAGGGCAGCACGAATGGTGGCAGGAAACTGCTGTTTCCCTCCATGCTTCTAGTTGATGCTCCAACTGGGAAGCTCAGCTGAGAGCACTTCAGGGTTGGGTAGGTGAGCTGATAACTTGACCCTGAGTGTCCCTCACAGAGTACCAGAGGCAAGCACTGAAGAGCTGGGAGAAGCTGTGCCCGAGAACATAAAGCTTTAAGCTCCTGAATGCTACGCTCCATCGTTGGGATACTTGGGGTTTCTTGCAGTAACCCTCAGAATTAAAAGGAGATCCCAGGCCTCCTTACCCAGTCCCTGATATTTCACAGGTAGTTTCATTTGAAGATCAAGTTTGCTTGCCAAATTTGTGGCTTCCTCAAACCAAAATTCATGGGAAATGTTCACATTTTCCATCTTATCTTTGAATGAATGTAGTATAGCAGTCAAGCTGCTGGCGGCAAAGGAGATAGCAAAAGTTTTTCACCAAAGATTTTTTTCTCAGTCCCTTGTAAAAAATAATAAGACATTTTTAAGACCAACAATGGCAACAATAAAGTCAAAATCTGTCACTGTACTACAGAGTACAAATGCTCAGTCTTGTGTCACTATCTATACCATCTGTACTTGCAACAAGTGACTACAGCCAGTCCACTAAAATTTGGAAGCATCGTGCCTGCCCATCCACTGAGAATGGCAAATCCCCTCAGCTCTTTACATCCTTTTCACAATGTTCTGAACAAGAACAGAAATTACATCGTCAAGTTGTAAAGACCCTGTAACTGTTGAAAGGAACAAACATCCTTAGTTGCTTCTCACACGACTGATCCCCCACCGCAGGCACTGAGATGAAAAACACACGTTGAAGGAACAGGAAAAGGGTGTGGACAGCTTGGGGACATGCCTGTAAAAGTCTAGAAGTAACAACCATTGTTTTGGAAGAAAATCCACCGGATGCAGCCTAAGCCCAGCCAGCCAGGGCCGCATAGTCAGTCCTCACTTCTCAGTGTGTGCAACTCCACAGCCAAGTCCTGCGCCAGCTTCATGAGACAGAAGCTCGCATCCGCCTCACTCAGGCTGTGAGCATCACTGACTGTGCTCTCCCCAACCACACCCGCTACCTTGCGGTTGACTCTGAAGACAAGTGTGATTCTCTCACTTCCTGGGTTTCTTCCCACAGACAGCTCTCAGGGATCTCTAATATGCATTTCTGCAGTGCTTTTGAACAGAGCAGTGCATTAGTGGCTGGGCTCTCAAAGTGCTTTCTCAGGCTCCTCACCAGAATCTATCTCGCACTCCAGCAGTGATCTACAATTAAAGGAGCAGAGAGGATTTTGTCCACATTCAGCCCATCCACAGGTATATTTTGTTTTCCCATAAGAATCAAAATCTCGAATACAGGCTTCAAGTATTCTTCGTGATCTTTCTCTTCAAGCATTAAAGGTAAAGCATCTTCATCCTGTTTATTGCCACCACTTTGGCACTGGGTTCTGAGCATTGCTACTGCTTGTTTCTTTATGGCTGTTTCTGTTTAGAAGTTTCACCAGTTTTTTGTTTTGTTTTTGTTTTTGTTTCTGTTTCAGGGTCTTAATTTCATCTTCATCCACTGCTTTCATTTGTCCTCTATCTGACATGTGAATTGTTCAAATGATTGGCAAGATCCAACATTACTTTACATTTTCTGGAACGATGATGACTCTCCTAATGAATTCACAAGTGCAGTGTTTGCTTCCCTGAACTTCAATAGAATGACACCTAGTCAGTCACTCTTTAGTATTCTGCTGTCTCTGCACAATGCATCTACAGATCAGAGGTTTCAAAGTGTTTCACACATAATCAGTGATATTTACTTAGTTGATCAGTGCTTGTACCTTCAGAGTCTGCTGTAATTCTCTACCCCCCACCGGCATCTGGCTGGATCCTCAAGACCTGAAGGTCGGATGGCACCTTATGCTCTTCCACATACAGCTGTGTGCTGAGCCGAAGTTTGCATGGGGCAGAGGAGAGGAGCCAGGCCTGTCATCTTGGCAGGGCATCAATGAACAGTTTTTAAGATTTCAGATTCCCAGGTCCAACAGAGATGTACCAATCAGATTCTGGCATGGGGTGACATGAAAAGAAGTTACAGTTAAATTAATCCTACCTAAAGTTGCTCAGAATTGTAGATGGAAGTTACCTGTGTTTAGTTGTGGAAGCAACCACAGGAAGAGATAAATACTGAATATTACTGACATAGAACTAAGTATTCCTGAAACAGCAGTGAAGTCTCTGCTTAGAGTCTAGCAGTAGAACTGGAGGGCAAGAGACTTAACTCTGAATTTTCTGGCTTTCTACATTGTTTGTTAGTTTTACCATGCACATATATCATACTTTACATAATTTTTTTTAAATCTCCAAAATCAAAACTGAAGCTTACCAGGTGATTCTGAAAAGGGAGATTGGGAAAAGGCTGTTCTAGGATATAGTTTTATCTTTATTTATTTATTTATTATGTATTTTTAGTACAGGGTCTATAGGGTCTCAGTACACAGGGCTCGTAGTGATCCTTCTGTTTTCAGCCTCACAAGCACTGGGATTGCAGGACAGTGCAGCCACCCGCAATGTCAGTCACTGTGTCAGCAAGCCCCAGAGGCAGGCTGTCATGATGCTGGAGATCGAACTATGGTCCCTGAGCCTGCTTAAGCAGACGCTTTAGTCCACTGAGCTATCTGACCAGCCCAGGATGCATTTTAGACTATACGAGTCAAAAAAATAACAAAAGTTTCAACCATGACCAACTGTATCGTTAATTTACAAATAGTCTCTCAGTATCAGTACTTCACAGTCATGACCAGCAAGGGCAAACGAGTTTGTTTGTTAGTTAGTTTGTTTATTTATTTATTTTTGTGGTACCAGGGATTGAACTCAAGACCTTGCACTTGCCAGGCAGGCACTTATTCTACTGAGCTATATCCCAAGCCCACAAACCAGTTTTTTAAATATATAATTTTTTTTCTTTATTTAAATAATTATTTAGTTTTGAAAAGTAAAAACAAGAGCAAGAAAAACAAAAGCAAAGACAGAAACAAAGTAACATATAACAATACATATGTTACAGATTTTCAAAACAAGAATATCTGATTAACAGTAATTGACATTATCTATTTTTACCATCGGATCTGTTGCTGAGATTAACAGGTATGGTTATGCAAAATGGCACATATGATTGAATATTAATACATGCTTTCAAGAAATCTTACATTTTTGTTTTTATCTCTTATTTTCTTTTGTTACCTTTTTAAAAAATTACGTTAAAGAGAATATAGTAATAATTGATATGACATTAGAAATGGTGCACATTTAGAAGACCAAGATGACAGGTATTTCAAGCTTGGTTTTAGTATTACACATTGCTAGCCTCAATATAGTTGCTTCACTCACAGATATCAACATGTAGAATTAGGGTGAGAATTCTACCTACCAATTGCTATTTTTAAAGATCCTGATGGAAATTCTTAGGACAATTGCCTTATCCATCTTGTAAATTAACATGTATGGTTTTGCCCCTACCTTATTTCCTAACTTTCCTCTTTTCTCTCTGTTGTTAAATCCTCAAGTTCTGTTTCTTTCCATTTAACTGTGCCTCTTATACCTTTGGATTTTTATTTCTTCTTTTGAGTTCCTACACTGGGGAGACAATACAATATTTACACTCATGGGTCTGGTTTATTTCACTTATGAGTATAGCCTCAAGTTGCATCCACTTATCTACAGAATCTTCCAGTTTGTTTTTCTTTATAGCTGAGTAATACTCCATTTGTTATGGTTAGTGTATAGGTGTCCCACCAAAGCCTCATGCTGTCATGGGGCAACTTCTGGAATTTGTAATTGATTATTGTGGAAATGGATTCTGCACCTCCCCTGGGGCAGATGATTTTCATTTCAATGTAAGGGAGGAAGAGAAGTTAGCTGCTTGAGCTGCTGTTAGCTCTCCTTGCTCTCTTGCTCTTAGCTGCCATCAGGAAAGTTTGCCCTCTGCCATGTGCCACTCTGCTTTGCAGCCAGCTGAGTATGGACTGAAACCTCCAGTAACTGTGAGCTAAATAAACCTTTCCTTCCCTAATTTTGAGTGTTGGGTATTTGTCCCAGCAATGAGAGAAGAGTAACTAAGACAACAGTGTATAAAAATCTCACATCTTTTTCATCCACTCCTCGGTGACAGTTGTTTTGGTTGTTTCCAAGATCTGGCTATCACAAATTGTGCTGCTATAACCATGGGCATGCATGTATCACTGTGATATGTTTTCAGTTCTTTTGGGAAAATTTCCAGCAGGGGGACAGCTGGATTGAATGGAATTTCCAGTCCTAGTTTTTTGAGGAGTCTCCACATAGATCTCCACAATGGTTGCACCAGTCTGCATTCCCACCAGCAGTGGAGAAGCATTCCTTTTTCCCCACAGCCTCTCCAACATTTGTTGTTGGTTGATTTCTTTATGATTCCTTCTAGGGTGCGACATTATTTCAAAATATCTAAATATTTTTCTACCCATTGGTAGTGTAGCCTCTTGTCTGACTCCTAGGACAGCCTGAATCTACCAAAAACTTGAAAATTAATGTGACAGCAGGTTCAGCAGGGAATCTCCAGGGCCCTACCCAAGACCTCAAGGCAGACTGCTGTCCTGCTCAAACATTTTCAGGAACTTATCTCAGTCGAAGAAGCTACGATTTCTCTGAAATATTGATATGCAAGGGTGCCGCACAAGGCAACAGGATGGCATAATAGCTGTTCTGTGGTGTTAATGACAGTGTCTTTTGTGCCTGTTGAGGACAGCACCAGGTCTGTGTAAAAAATGGCTCCTGTTTAAATGGTCTGAGCCCTGCCAGTGATGCTTCCACGGCCTCCTGCACTGCACAGCCAGAGCCGCTGCCAGAACATAGGACCAAAAGCAGCACAGACATTCGGGCAGCCCAGCCCTGCCTGCCAGACCTCCCTGTATTGATCATGATGGAAACCCTGACCCTATAGGCTTTTATTAGGCCTGTGAGGTTAGGTTATAGAAAGACAAGCAGGTTCATGCCAACTCTGAAACGTTCTTTTTTTAGTCACAAAGCAATGCCTAAAAAGGTTTTCACCCCAGTAGCTGAAGATGAGATGAAGGAGAAAAAGTTTTTTTAAAGGTTTCTGGGCTTTTAGAAAATCTGGCTGCTTTCAAAGTATTACATGCTCCAGGATAGTACTGGTGGTTAGAGGCCATATAAGGTAACTCGTGGGTTTAACACCAGAACTTCTCCACCAGCATTCATTTGTGTGTATCCTATTGCTGCAAGATACCTCTGTGAGCCAAGCTATGGATCCTTAGGGGCTAGGAACATGACTTCCGTGTTCACCTCTCTTGTAGCTAACGTGGTGCTGGTACCCATCCTTCAACTAGAGTTTCTGGAATTGACTAGAATGAGATAGGACGGGATGGAAAAGAGTGAAGGAAAGAGACAGGCTCTTCCAATTAATCTACTAGTTTTCTAAATATGGTAACTTAGCTGAATGTGAACTTAATGCCAACTTTCTCAAGAAATATCAGAAAAGGATATCAGAGGAAGAAATTAAGTAGAAAGAGCACTTTTTATTCAATCAAGAGCCCAGGCCTTGCGTGCAAATGAGATGACCTGGGGCCCACCGGATCTTCATTTGACCAAGAGCCCAAGACTGGCATGTGAGTGAGACAACCAAGAGCCCAGAAGACCCTGATTTGACCCAGAGCACAGGCCCAGCATGTGAGTGAGATGTCCTGGCGCCCACTGGATGCTCATTTGACCCAGAACCCAGGCCTGGCATGTGAGTGAGATGGCCCAGGATCTACCCAGTCCTCGTTTGACCCAGAACCCAGTCCCAGTACGTGAGTGAGACAACCTGTGGCCCACCAGACTCTCATTCAACCCAGATCCCAGGCCTGGTGTGTCCAGTGTGGAACACTGCAGCAGAACTCCCTGCAGAAGATCTGCAAAGTGCTATACAGAGACAAGACCCATCCAGCTGATCTAGGAGCAGAATATCTTGCCAGGGTGGCACAGCAGGTTCACCTCCAAGGGCTACAGCAGGAAGAAGTGAAGCACAGCAGCCAGACCCAAGCCACACCCACTGGATGAGTTTGAACTTGGTAGTACCTGGTACTAAGGTAAGAATTCTACCAAAGCTCTACACCAAAAGTCAGAGGAGAGTGCTATACAAAATGATGAACGGAAGGAGCAAAATGCACTCTAAGGCCCAGCTCACCCAGAACAAATGCAGGAGAAAATAGCAGAGAAGAAATTGGAAATCACACACTGAAATCTCTGAGATAATAGCATCTGAAGTAAAGAAACAACTGCAGAAAGGTACAGAGGAAATCAGATAAGAAATAATTTCTGAAGTAAAAAAGCAAAGGATAACTATAATGAAAGAAGGACTAAATGCTGCTAAAGAAGACACTGATAAAAAAAATAGAGGGGAATAGAAAAATGATGGAATCCTTTAATGAGCAATATAGGAAATAAATTTAATACATGAAGCAGATACAAAGTGCTATACAGGAATTTAAAACCTCAATCACATGCTGGCAAAACCATTTGAATGAAAGTGAAAATGGACTTTCAGACCTTGAAGACACCATTGCAGCTAGTAAAAAGATAAGAAAAGACCTCTTAAAAACAACTAGGATGCAGGGAAAAACAATTCAACATGTGCAAGACAATGGAAAGCTGAACAACATAAGATTGATAAGCATCAATGAGAAAGGAGTCAATACAAATGATATAAAAAGAATAGGGACAAAAGTAATAGCAGAAAACTTTTCAAATATGGGGAAACAATCTGACATTCAGATAACTGAAGCATAGAGAACTACAAATAACTTCAACCTAATTAAAACCACACCCAGACATATAATAATCAAGATCTCAGAAATTCAGCATAGCAACAGTATACTAAAAGCTGCTAGATAAAATAAATAGATCACATTTAAAGGAAAACCCATCAAAATAACAGATTTCTCTTTACAAATCATCAAGTCAAGAAGAGAATGGAGCAAAGTACTACAAGTCTTGCAAGAAAACAAATTCCAACCCAGACTGCTATACTCTGCAAAACTCTTTCAAGTTCAACAGAGAAGTGAAATACTCACATGATAAAGAACAACTAAAGAATTTCATGATCACAAAGCCAACCCTACACAGTTTACTAAAAGATATTCTAGAGAGGGATCAAAATGACCAGAACTTCATGAAGGAGAATGGAAAGGACCCATCAAATAGGGTAAACAATTAAACACAGGAGAAAAAGAGGTGCATAACAGCAGTCTTTCAAATATTCTTTTGTATATGGCAGCAAAATATTTTCAGCAGCATACTCTTCAAATGGACTTCTGCACCCTATGGGTCACGATTCTGTCAGGTTCTACAAGGTTGATATCAAGGAAATAGCAGTAGCTCAGTCCCACAAGTGACACCTGGCCACCAGTAAGTGTCATGGACACTCTCTATATCAATGACATTCTAGAACTTTGTGTGATATCCTATCCCCACATGGTTAGAAATGCTGGTCATATATTTGACATACTAGTATTTATGTTATGTTTTATTCTTAGTAATTCTTTACTATCATTAAAACTTTCTTAGTTGAATTGTTTTGAAATATTTAGTCTTGAATTAATATTTGATTAATTTTCTGAATATTGTTTAATTTCAATTTTTGTTTTAAAATTTATACTGTAACTTTGACTCACAATCGAATT
>PVKN010042523.1:0-10374 GCA_004027915.1 Capromys pilorides | reverse complement strand
CCAAAAGGAATAAAGTGAAATGGAAATACATTTTTAAAACTCTAAGCAAAAAACACTTTTAAAATTCCAAGCCATCATAGGTCCTTAAGTTAAGAAAAAATAGATTTTGAAAAACTTCAAAATTAAATTCATACATATTTAAATACTTTGCATTTTAAAATATGTAATGTATATGCATACTTTAGTTACACTGTTAAAATCTGAAGTTGAATCAAAGCTAGTGCATTATTAACTACTGGAAATGATTGATTGATAGAAACAATGTAATAGAAACAATGTAAGACAGGAGAGATTTGGTTGTGAATATGCATTTTCACTGCTGGATGCTATTATTCCTGCTCTGCAATTTACAGAGATCATAGTCAGCAACTTGAAGCACCCACACTATTTGTGACACTTATCAGGACAGAGCCAACTGGTATTAATCCCAGTAAAAAGAAAATGAAGAAGAATCCACACTTCCCTTTAATCTCTTTTCATGGTCTCAAGATACGTTAACTAGGACCAGGGAGATAGCTCAGTGGCCTGCCTGGCAAATGCAAGGTCCTGAGTTCAATCCCTGGTACTGAAAAAAAGAAGATTTATTAGTTATCCAAGAAAATGCTTGTTTCTCCCTAGTTGAGTCATCTATCAGTTCTAGTAAGACCTAGATTCTCAAGTAGTTCATATCTAGAACTACAGTTTTAAAGTTGGTAGGTTGATTGAACAATAATGAAAGACTTATTTTACTATTGATATTTGAAAAACGGAGAATTTAAGAATTGTCCAAATAACAACTTCTAATGTTAGTACAAGACTTTTGGTCCTCTCAGAACCACAGCTGATAACATATGCAGAGATTTTTTACTAGTTGGAATCATCAGATCTTTACTGCACACAAAGTACTGGAAGTATTGATGTCTAATGGTTCATAGCTACACCCTTCATAGAAATTGCCCTCAGCTGAAAGGAACACCTAACCTGTCCTTATACCTGCTGCACAGAGGAGTGTTCCCTCAACCACTGCTTGAGGCTGAACACCAAGTCTCACCCTCATGTCTCAGTTTGCAGTCAAATGCTCTCCCATCCAAGTACTAACCAGGCCTGACCCTGCTTAGCTTCTGAGATCAGATGAGATCTGGCACGTTCAGGGTGGTATGGCCGTAGACTCATGTCTCAGTTTGGAATACCTCGGAGGAGTCATTACAGATCCAGTGCTCCTTAAAGGCTAGGATGAGTATTGGTCTCAATAGCATTGCAGATCAGCTCCATCCTTTGTCCATTCTTGAGTTCCTCTCATTGCTACAGTGCAATCTCTTGAGGATATTCCTTCAAATGCTCCTCCATAAAATATAAGACTGTCTTCTTTTTGATGAAAGGTAAAAGGTAGAAAATAGGCATTCTGTATGTAGGTTCTGATAAAGATATGTTTCATTGAAAGGACTGATTTGATTTCTTTTTGGTGTGTTTAAATGCCCCTTAAAAACAAAGACAAAGAGGGCTGGCCAGGTAGCTCAGCAGACTAAAGTGCCTGCTGAGGCAGAGTGCAGTGTCTGCGATTTGATCCCCATTGTGCAGTGTCTGCTCTGACTGTGATGGAGACTGGGCAAGATGATCTTCATTTGGGGTTTATGGCTTCCTCCACTCCAAGCCCAGATTGATGCCATCTGGCTGCAAAAGAAGTATGTTAAGGGAAGGCAAACTGGAAGGTGCTGTGGACCTCTCTTCCACACAGTAAAACTGCAACTGAGTTGATTGTTTCAGTTGTTCTTATGGTTAAATTCAAAATATACCCTTTGTCTTTATCTTTCTTGAGTGTTGATAAGCTATGATGACTGGCATGTACTTCTAGAACATATCTTATGCATTCTAGTTTAACATACAATGAGGTCTTTTTGAGTTTTAAAAAAACTACGTGTTTATAATTTCTGGATGACTATATTTTGTTCATGGACAAGTGGGCCTTTGATGTGTGAACTCAATTTATTCACCAATATTGGTTACAATGCAAGTTGTCAGTTGAAGGCTCAGGCTCCTCTACACAGCCTTCAAAGGCTCTCTCCTGTGCACAGGCAGATCTCAGTGTCTTCAGAGAAACACTGGCCCAGGATTTCTCAATTAACCCATGAAAGAAAAGTTGTTGTAGTGTTTCTTCCAGATATCTCTAACGGTTGAATTTGTACCTGAGACCATCTTAAAGCACACAGAGCCAGAATTCAGGTCATAAGTCAAGACTTTGGTCATAAGATGAAACTAAAATTCTGGTCATAACCTAAATTTTTCATGTGTAGGGCCAGTTGTAACTCAAAGGTCCACTGTATTACTTAATATCCTTCTTCCTAAGCCAACAGGTACCACATCTGCTGCTTTCCATCAGATTGCTGCTTTTGATGGTTTATCAGTCCCTACCCAACTCACCCCACCTGCCACAGTCAGGCCACCTGCACACGGGGCTCTCTACATCACCCATTCTCTTTTCAAGCTATTGTTATACCCCTCCTCTTTCAGAGGTTTCCTTTTGAGTCTGGAGCCCTTACTTCAACAAATTCCACCTTTTCAATTTCAGTATTGCTTCTGTGAGTAGCTTTAAAACATTTTGGAAGTAAAAATAAAATAAATCTCAACATTTACTATTTCTCTTGCTTGTCATCTGTGAGAAATTTAATTCTCAAAAAAAACAAAAAAACAAAAAACTACTTGCATGTTACTGACCCAGTAGAATATGAATCATATACAAAGAAGTGCTTTGATTAAATGATTGCTTTAACAATATCATTGAGTCATATAAATAAACTAAGCATTCACAAGAGGATGTTGTGACACATTTTGAGACTGCTTATAGGTATTCATTAACTACCTATATACTTATAACACTATTCACATATTTTTGTAGTTAATTGATCTAAACCTGCCCTTATACTGCTCTCTAATGCATCTAGTTATGTCTTTTAACTTTTTAAGCCATTTATTTATTTATTTATTACAGGGTCTCACTACATAGCTTGGATCCATAGTGATTCTTTTGTCTCAGCCTCTCCAGCACTGGGATTACAGGCGTGTGTGGCCAGCACGGCACACTCAGGGTTCTGGGGCAGGCATGGTGTGTGGGGCCAGACCAGGGTCCCTGGGCTTTCCAGAAGACACTTAGACCATTGAGCTATCACCCCAGCCCTAGACATGACTTTTAAAATCTCATTCATTTCAGTCACTATTATGGTTACTGTTGGCATGGTTGAGTACACGTTTTCCTACAATATCAGATTTTTTAGTGTAATCCTTAAACACAGCTTGGGAAGGGATGCACCAATAAAGAGTTTTGGAGCCTTCTATGATGTTGATTTATAATATTTTCTGATGGTGACAGATAAAACCTAGAGGTTTCATGGAATATATTTTAAAACTGTCTTCCTTAACAGCGCACAGGGGTTTTCATCCATCTTTAACAAAGATGCAGATTAACCTTTGTAAAGAGCCACAGGAAGCTATGTTCTAGCCAAGTGTTTTCTATTTCTAATTAAACTCTAATTAGAAATCATCCTTTAGCTAAGCTGTATTAATATTTCCTGAGCTATGAAAGTCTTACTGTGGTTGTTTCAGACCCACGGGTGCTGAGATAATAACAAAGCTGTTTACCTAGATGTGAAAACAAATATAGAAACATTTCCTACATGTGTTGCTAATTTCAAGAACTGTTTCTATAAGTTATAAACTTCATTTTCTCTTGTTCTTGCTTCAATAGTCCCACCAAAAGTCATGTTGGAATTTAATGTCCATTGTCACACATCAAGTGATGAAACAGTTGAGGTTTTGGGGAAGCTGAATGGATTTATCCATTATGGATTGATGAGAGAATAACTGTTATAAAACCCACCTCTCTCTAGCTAGCTTGTGTGCTATGCCTCACCTTATGATGCCTTTTTCTGTCTTAGGATTCTTCAGAGTCCTTCTAGCCAGAAAGGTCTCATCTGATGTAGCCACTTGACCTTGGATTTTCCAGACTATTGACAATTATCATTTTGAAATAGGGCCCTGACTGTAACACATCCTTGCCACTAGCTATGACTAAAAATCTCTGTTGATCTCAGTATGCATTCCAAAGCTACTACCTAATATAACAGGCCTTATTACACCTCCCAAATTATTTCTCTTTCACATATACCATCGCTCTCAATATCTCCTCCACCAGTCCTTCGAGTTATGTTCAAACAATTGCCAAGAAATAAGCCCAGCTGTACTGTTCTTCCTCTCTCTTCTGCAGGATAGTTAGAAATCCTCCTTAAGATGACCTAGTGATGAAGTATGGGCTCTGTCATAGTTATTTAGACAGTTGTGTGGGGATGCTTAAATTTTTCATACTATTCACTAGCTGTATATCTTTGTACAGTTACATCATTCTTCCCATCCCACCAAACATTCATTCTTGTATTTTTCTTTGGTGAAAAATCAAGAAATTAACGCAGTTTTGTATTTATGATCATGGTCAAAGAGAAGAAAGTTGGGTGAAATAAAAATTTGCTATTTATAGTTATGATGTGGGAAAGTATTCAATATTTCAGGCTCCTATAAACATTTCCATGCCATAGAATGTCAGTAATGTAGCTACTTGAAGGAATGTATTTCACTCTAGAAGTTCAGGTATAATTGGCCTTTTTTGGTAAATAAGAAGAGCAAATGATGCAATTCAGCCTCATCGCCTAGGAATACGCCTATAGTTGAAATGATTGGGACTTGCACTCATCTCAGAAAGGGAGAACATATATCATAAGGGAATGTTGAAACTATTGATAAAGGCACCTAGCACAAGATTTAGGCATTGGTTGGATGATTAAATGGCTAAGAAGTTTATAGTATGCTTCTTATGAGTGCTGGTGGAAATGAGAGAAATCCTGTGATTGCTTATTTCATCTTATCAATAGGGAGGGAACATCCATTCAAGGATAAGGCTCTAATTGGTAAGATGGCACTAACCACAGATACTAGTGAAAAGAGGGGCCTGGAGAGTATTTTGTGAGGTGTGCCATTATCATATGCATTTGCTTTTAGAGAAAGTTACAAAGTGAGATTGTTTTGTCTCAGCGTGTCATGAGTTCTGTGATAGCACCTCTGGTTTTGGTGTTGGGTGAGATTATGTTCTTCAGGACAGTAGCATGGTCAGCTGTAAAAGAAGTTCTTTAAATATCACTGAAGCCCACCTGCAAGTGTCATGGCTGTTCTCAAGGTCAAGATCTATCATTTTTCTTTCCTACGAGATGGAAAGGTGAGGAATCATGTAAAAGCATTTCTGTAACTTGTGGCTCTTCCAAATCTGTTCAGAGATTTCTAGCATCTCCTGGACGAGATTTTCAATTGTAAATGGTTGAAGCCAGGAAGGAGCTGATATTTGACATGAGTCTTACCACCTGTAGAGAGGGAACTCACTTTGTGGCAGGTGTCAAATGTGGAGGCCCCAAGCAGAACCCAAGAAATAATCATTTGCCTCATTTGTCTATTGATATTCAATCTCCTCTCTGTATATTTTTTGGTTGCCTTCTTAGTACGAGTTCCTAGGAATCAACCAACTCTTACTAGAGCATCACTCTATTAATCCTTCACTATGTTATGAGCTTCTGTTTTCAAGCTATCAATCTTATATAATTTTTAAGACACAAAAAGTCTAAAGAAAAATATAGCAAATATTAACATCTTTGCTACTCAAACAAAGATAAGCAGTCTGGAATCTTTTCTTTTATATTCTCTGATGACTTTGAATCTGGGCTACTCTGACTGTAGCCAGAGTCCTAATTGGAGGAGTTGTTTACCTAAAGCGCATAGCGTTGCTGGGTGCAAGCATGCAAGCATCACCCTGTAATCTGTGGTTTCCCTTTCAGTTCTTTATGGAATTTTTGATGAAGAAAAAATTTTCATTCTCATACATTTATTTATACATTTTACACATATATATGAACATCAGAAAACAATGCATCTTGCTTCTCGGAATGCTTTTAAATTTCACATGCAGAGCTTGGTCTGTATTCTTCAGCATACAGCTTTAGTTCAACAACTCTGTGATTCACCTGTATTGGTACATGTAGCTCTTGTAACTTTCAAGTTATGTGCCAATGGCTTAGTGAATATATTGCAAATTTTTACTGATTTTCTTGCTTCCTTAAGGGATCTTTATACTGTCACTCATATGTCAAAAACTTGCTATCAATATTTTCATACATATTTCCCATGGTACAGGTGGGTGGAATTCTCCAGGATTTATATGTAGGAGTGGAATGCATGAGTCACGGTGTACATGCCTGCACTTTTAATCCTCTAAACTGACCATGTCCATTTACCCACCCAGCAACAGAGCTGACAAATTTCCGGCATCCATATTCTGACAGTGTTTGTTATTACTGAACATTAAAATTTTAAGATATAATGAAGTGAAGTAGTACCATTTTTATTTTTACTTACAGTTTTTGCATTCAGCATTTCATTTACAATTTTGTACACTTGTGTTCTGTATGATGCATTTGATCAAAGACATCTCAAATGTGTCTCATAAAACTAGACACATTTTCATATAGTGCTTGCTATTCATGCAGTATTTGTCACTTGAACTGGTTGTTCATATTATTTGCTTACCTTTCTGTTCACTCCTTTGCTTGTTTACACTGTATACAATGTTGTTGGATACAAATTGCAAGCATCATTTTATAATCTGTGGCTTATCTTTCTATTCATTGTGTTACTTTAAAATCATTTTATTCTTTTATATAGAAAACTAATCAGCAGTGTCTGCTGTCTTTATTTTTGGCTCCTGGGGATGAGAGCATGGCTACAGTTGAAGCTGACCAGAAAGCTTCATGCTCACTTAGTCCATTGATTAGTTTGGCCTGGTGATGGCCCAGCTCCTGAGGGAGTCAGTGTGCTTGGAGCTGTGGCTGGAAAGTGCCTGAATAGTGCAGCGGTTACTCTGCAATCTTCAGAGCAGAGCAGATGTAACCTGGTACAGGGGGTAGGGAATTTGGGTGCTACGCCTTCTGCCTATCTCAGAAGTGATGCTTCCTGCTCTACTCTTCCTTATGAGTCCAAGCGTAGCAATTCGTTTTCCTGTCATAATATTCTAACTGCTGCTGTAGGAGTGGATCAAATTAGTTTCCCTCCACCCATCAGACCACAGCTCCCTCTGTGCGATGCGGAACACACTCCATGCCTCAGATCCTTAGCTGATCTGTATCAGGCTCACTATTTCCCTTGGCCTGAATTGATTCTCTGGGTAAGCAACCTCAGCATCACTAAAGACAGACATGATCATTTCATCGTGGAGATACAGGAGATACAGGATCTCTGTTCTCCCATGCAGATGACCCAGACCATGGAATACTTAACATGGCTTCCCATCATGGCATTATTTAAATTCACTGGGAGATGCTGGGACTTTCTGCTGCACCAACCTGGTGGTCAGAAGTGAAGTCTTCAATCTGTTTAGACTGTGTATTTGTCTGGCAGCAGGATTTTTGTTCTTAGAGTAAGGTTGACTTCTCAGCCTCCCGAAGGAGAAGTTCCTTTCCCCAGTGCAGCCACCTCTCATTTAGTGAGGGCTCACTCTATTTTTGTTATGCCACTTGCCATTCTTGATAGCAGCATTTCTAGGCTTTACCTTGGCAGTGACTCTCCTGAGTTTCTCCCCAGGGATTTCCTATGATCTTCCTGCCTCACCACGCAGTCACCTACGTGTTGCTTTGGCTCAACCCTGTGGAATGAGCCGTCAGAGTGGTCTCTTGGCTGCCATACTAGAAGCTTTGAATCTCATTTTTTTTTGAGCATTCAGTCACTAAGACTTACAGTTATTCCTTTAAGGACAATATGCCATTTTCGATGTATTGGTCTTTAGTATCTTACCTCATGTATTTAGTTTTCAGCAGTTTTACTAGCATGTGCTGAAGTTTGGTGCTTCTGCATGTTTTACTTGGCGTTTGGAGAACTTCTTTTATCTGTCAATTGATGTACTTTGTTAGTTTTAGAAAATTCATGATAATATTTTTCGCATATTATCTATGTTACATTCTCTCCTTGCATGAAATTTCACATGTGCATATCTAATTATATGTGAGATAAATGAATATATATATTCATATCTTTTTATTTGATTTATATCTTTCACTCTTGTTTTAGCTTGTATTTTTTCTTTTCTGTTTCTATTTACCGATTTTGTTTTTGTTTTGGTTTTTTTTTTTGTTTTGGGTGTAATTTAGGGAAGGGTCTACAGGATGTTCAGAGTCTCACTACTAGATCAGACTTGTAGTGATCCACCTGTTTACAGCCTCCCAAGAGCTGGGATTATAGGTGCGAGGCCACCATGCCCAGTCTCAATTGCAGGCTCAACGTGCCCCAGGGGTGGGGCCGGCACACCAGGCCTGAGATTTGAATCCCCGGCCCCTGCGCCTGCTTGCAAGCCCTTTAATCTGCTGAGCTATTTGGCCTACTCCTTTATTTACTGATTTTATATTTTTTCTATTTCTGCTTTGTATAATCTATAATAGCATCATTGTGCTATTTTCAGTGTAGTAAATTACATCGCATTATATTTTATAAGTTTCAACTTTCTATTAAAAATTATTCATGCTCTTTCAGGAGAAAATATATTAATCTACTGGTTTGAAAATCTTGCCTACCAGGGCCAGTATATCAGTCACCTGTAGATATGCACACACTTTTTAACCTATATAGTTATGCCCCTTACCACATGTCAAAATTTTTATTGACTGTAAGATATTTATATAAAATTTATGGAGACTTTCAGTGCTAAGTGCTGCAAAGGAAAGGTCCTTCCTTTTTCTGGAACGAAAGAATGGGAACAGATAAATACAGTCAGTGTCTGAACTGAGTTTGTCCTGGGTTGGATTTCTGAGAAGGTGTGATTTACTGCTACTCAATTTCCTATTCCATGGGTGCAGCCATCAGGTGTTATCAGTTGGTAGAATTGTGTTTATCCCTAGTGTCTTCTGTTGAATGCTCAGGTTCCCTGGCTCCAGAAGTTAACACACATGTTGACAAGAGAACAACTGAGCATTAGTTTTCACTCTACATTTTGCAACTGTTTAAAGCTCTTCTGGTTTCTCTTTCAATAACCTTAGCACAAGACGTGGTATATGCATACAGCGGAATATTATGCAGCCTCATTAAAAAAAAAATAGATCTCATGCTGAAGACAGTGACATGGATGAACCCGAAAGATATTATACTTAGTGAAATAAGCATGTGAGAGAAGGACACATGCCCCAAGATTGCTCTTATACTACAAGTCATAGTCAAATTTAAGGAAATAGAACTAAAGAGGAGTTTTCCCTGGGTCTAGGGAGAAAGGGAGGAGGGGAGTTATATAAACTGAGTGAGACTTACGGATTGGCTGTGTGACATTGTGCCTATATTTAACATAATATATGGGTACTTGAAGATTTGGCTGATGGATAAGTCTTTTATTCAGTGTTCTACCACACAGCCACGTCAAGTCAAAATGCCATAAAAAGGCATCAGTAAATGTTTGGAGTTGGTGAATTTATTTGTTGCCATGATTGTGGTGAGTTCTGTCCTGGTTACTTTTCTCTTGTTGCTGAGACCCTCGACACTCAAAATTAAATAGGGAAAGGTTTACCTCACAGTTTGTGGAGATTTCAGTCCATAATCAGTCGGCTCTTTGGCGCCATAGCACATGGCACAAGGGCAACAATTCAAGGTGGCTGAAGATAGCAAAAGCAGCAAGGGCAAATGGAGGGAAGAGTGAGCCTCTATTTTTCCCTTATATTGTAAGTCGGTTACCCCCACCCACACCACCTCCCTGTCCTCCTTTTACACAGGCTCAAGATGTTTACAAAGTGAGGATCCTGGCCCCCTGCTGAGCCACTTAGTAAAACTTTTAAGTTTCTCAAATTGACACGAAGCATCAACCATAACAGTTTCATATCTGTATTCATACAATTTGTTAGATTCACACATATATGTTAAACATTCTATTCTTTTATACCTTCATTATACCTTAAAAGAACCGGTTTTGAAAATGAAGGCAGGAGGGCAAAAAGAAGTGAAGATGCCTCCTTATACACAACTGACTGTTTTTTTTTTTTTTTCTGTACTATGGATGGAACTCAGGGCCTTACATATGTAAAATACACACTCTACTCCTGAGAGTGGATCTCCAGTCCTGAAGCTGCCATTCAAGATAGAGAGAGAGAGTTTGCAAACTATGGCCAGAATCTGGAATAGGCTAGAAATAGATTTTTCATAGAAGAATCCAGAAGAAATGCAGCACTGCTGTTAGCCTTGGTTTTAGTTTCATAGACTCATTTTGTTCTTCTGACACTATGAGAATACACTTGTGTGGTTTTAGTCTACTAATTTGTGTCACTGAATATCAGTTTATTG
>PVKN010042522.1:0-10273 GCA_004027915.1 Capromys pilorides | reverse complement strand
TGGAAAGCAGGCCCAGACCTCATCAATTACCTGTGAGAATATCAAAGTAGTTACTGAAGAGAATCAAACATTTTCTGAGCCTTGAAAGAAACCATATTTAAGTATCTTCATGTAGTTAAAACTAAAGGGAAAAAAGGAAATCAGACCACTTGATTTACTGGAACACAGTATTTCAACATTTTTCTCCCCAACAACTGAAATGTGTAAATAAGTTTACCCTACCCACTTTGTTCCTTGAGGGCCATTGATAATCCTTTGTCCACTCGGTTTCCCGTTACTACCAGGAAGTACTTTCCCTTCTCCATTGGGTCTGCCATTATAACCTACACAGTGCAAAAATTTCAAAGTTTTTAAAAATAACAGAACCTGATAAATTCAACATTCCTGGACTGTTGATTTCATTCTAAAGCAAAAAATTGTAACACATTATTTCAAAAAACTAATAAACACTACTAAACCAGGAGCTCCTACATGTTAAGTAATAATAGCCTTACGGTGTGATTGCTAATGATAAATAAGAATGTTTCTGAAATCACAGTAGAGTCATAGTTTTCTAGCCATATGTGGATAATGGCAACATGCCACATGAGTGAATCTGCCATATCATACTTAAGACCTTAGTAACTGTGTCTTTATTTTAACCAATTAAAAGCTAGAGGGACAGGGATTGTTATGGTTTTTGTCTACATGTCTGCCCAAAGATTCATGCACATTTAGATGGGGCTTTTCTGGAGGTGGCTGGGTCTAGAGTGCGTGGTTGATTCATTGTGCAATACTGGGACTAAATTCACTAGAATTAAGGGTTGGTGAATGCTGCATCAGACCACTGATTGGATTGGCACCACTATAATCCCAGTTGAATGGATACAATATAAAGGATGGAACAAGGCCTGTTCCTCCCTTTCTTCTCCTCTCCCCTCTCCTTTCTCCCCTCTCTTCTTCCTCTTTCAATCATTGCTTTTGGTCTTCTCCACCATCCTGAAAGGTTGGCCCTCTGCTATGAGCCACTCTGCCTTACAGCTAGTAAGCTAAACAAACCTTCCCCATTTTAACTCTGGGCATCAGGTATTTTTGTCTCAGCAAAAAGAGAAAAGTAACTAAGAATTTAGTACCAAAGAAATGGGGTCACTGCTGTGACTATATTTAGCCATGTGGGTTTGGGAATGGCTTGTGGGAAGAGTTTGTAAATGTTCAGACACGCTGGCTGATAAAGAGCTGAATGCCTTATAATGTTCTGTATGGCAGATTCTGGTTAGAGCTCAGAAGATGAGAATGCTGATAGAAATCCTGCTGGTAAAGACCAGGTTCAAGAGGATTCTGCTGGAAAGGACTATCTTGGTGGTTGGCTATATTGGCCTTCTATAAACTGTGAGCTAAATAAACCCTTCCTCCCTTAACACTGGGCATTGAATATTTCTTTCCAGATTAGAAGAGAAGAAAAAAACTGTCTCCAAGATGTACTAAATGAAATCCTGCTTTGGTTGGCATATTATACCAAACAGGACAACCATCTCTAGATGCCTCGAATACAAATCACCACTTGCCAAGTGTAAATGCCAGTGATATCTCCAAGCTCAAACCACAGTACTGACCAGGAAGTATTCACCAAGACAGGAAACTGGAAGTGCAGTAGCTGCCCTTAAAGTTGATGTTTCTGCCTGTTTCCACCTTACCCCCAGAGACAGCTACCCTGAGGCCTCAAATGAGAGTGCTCACTAGTTCAATCTCACAGGCCACTCTGAGCGCTTAAGTTTTCTGACCTTTCTATCTTGCAGGTCATAGACCTATTTCTCTTCCTCCTTCATTTACCCATTAATAATGTACTAAGTCTCTACTATCTACAGTGGAATACGGACTTTTTACTTCCATTATCAAATCATCCTTAATTTTTCATTAAATATCAGTCTTAATGGAAAACTGCCCTCAATGTGAGGTATATATCTGTCTTTGCACTGAGTTAAAATGACAGAGTACTTTATAGATTAACCAGTATTAATACAGTCATTCAATAACATTCCTTGAAACCCCAATGATATATAAGGAGAGTTCAAATTTGAATGTAATTTTATGGTAAATATCTTAGATCCTACTCTGAGGACCACTTAGGCCCAAATTTATAGTTGTCCATATTCCCTTCTGCTACGGAAACACAAGGCACACATTTGTCTCTCCTCAAGGTGAAAACTGTCTTTAGCACACACTAAAGGTATGGAGGTCTCTTCAGATTTCAGACGACCCTCACTAGGTTCAATGGCTCGGCCATTCAAATCCTAGACATATGAATGTGTTCTGTGGCATGTTTGGTTGGGAGTTTTGTATGTAGAATATAGGAACAAAATAAACCTACATACATTTCTAATTTTTGTTTCTGATTCCTTAAATATATGCTGGCAAGTAAAGGTATGAAAAGAACTTCGTGGCTGCACACATTTTCACAGATTAAGAATATTAAGTATTAAGGGTTAAAAAGAAGCAGTGTGGGATAATAGGATGGCAGAAAGTCATGGAATTAGCATTTGGCACTGGAACTGCGACTCAGACACCTTAGCCGTCTGACTTCAAGCAAGCAGCTTGGATCCCTGAGTTCCAGTTTTCTCTTTTGAAAAACACTGCAACCCCTAAAGACAATTTAAAAGGATGAAATTATGTTGCACCTGGAAAGCTCTAAACACAGTGCCTGGATGCAATTAGATACCCAATAAAATAAAACTTTAAAATAAAGTAAAATAGAACCTCTCAGAAATTGATGTGAACAGTATTGAACCCCTTGGCAGGCGCGGGAGATAGCTGCTGTTTTTTTGAAAATCAATTACCTTGGGCGTAGGAAGGCCTCGCAGGCTGGCGTGAGCCAGGAATGCGAAATCTGCGCTGCATTCGCTGTCGCAAGGAGAGCATGGGTGTGGTGGAGTAGGAACTTGGAGGGGCGCGGGTGGTATACAGCGGCCAGGAGGAGGTGCTCACGATAGGACTTTGCGTGGCGGGGCTGCGAGGAGGGTGTCGGGTAGGGAGCTGGGAGGCTCTTGGGGGGCCGGCTGGCGGTGCGTCCGGAGGTCGCTTCCTGGGCGTGGCGCGCTCTTCCTGCGCGGAGCTCTCTCCTCTGGGAACCAGTACAACGGCTGGCCTGTCCTTGGTGAGCCCCCCATCTGAGTATTTGCTGCCCCTGGGGGTGGAGGAAGAAGGCCACTTTGGAACAGAGAAAGACAGAGGGTCCTCCTTTCCTCCTTTTAAAAATCCCACATCCTCCTCTTCGTCGTCCTCCTCCTCGGTAGAAACTGACTGTAGAGATTTGGAGGGCAGCGGCCGCTTAGGAGACTCCTTTGCTGGTGTGACTTGAGCCTCGACCTTGCCTGGGACCCTGGCGCGGAGCTCAGGGCTGCCGGGTCTGTTGGGCCTCAGGGATGTCCCTGCAGGGCCACGCTGGGGTCTGTCCTCGCTGGTCCCTGCCGGAGAAGCCACTTGATGGTATTTAGACAGGGACGGAGTGTCATCCTTAGTGCCGGCAGGTTGTGAGGGATCGCGGACATTAAGGGCCTCAACTTCTGTACTGTTTTCCTCATAAGTGTTCTGGGAACCCTTGTCGTGGCCCTGGGGAGCAGGGCGAACCCCTGCTCCCGAGCGCCCAGCCAACGAGTCTGAGGAGTGGACGCTGCCCTGCGTCGTAGGGCGAGGACGCCCGGCTGGAGCCAGGGCGAGTTTAGGTTGGGAAAGGGACCGATCAGCATCCTTTCTCTGGGAGCTGCCGGGATGCCGCTGTTGGGAGGAGCCAGAGGGTTGCTTGTGTGGGCCCCGGCCCGGTGCCACCCTTCTAGGCACACTGGCTCCGGGATAGGTCTGCGTCTTTGCTGCTGGAGGATGGGCAGAGGACAGCTGGCGTCCTGCAGACACGAGCTGAGTTTTGGGAAAATGCTCCTCCACTTCCAAGTCTGTGCTCTGTTGAACGTCTTGTGTACTGGAGGTCAGAGAGGGGGATTTGTCCAAAGCATGTACATCTGTTCCAGCAGATTTGGGGTTCTCTGGGACAGGCTCTTTCCTGTACAGGCTGGCCCCTCTTTGGGAGCCTCTCCTTGACGAATCCCAGCCTCCAGCGGGAGACTGTCTGGGTAAGGAAGTCCTGTGGTCACTGACCACAGTAGCAGGCAATGGCTTCTCAGCCTCCCCATCTTCATGAATACCTGAGCCAACTTTAGAATGGGAAGTGGACTGAGAATGACCCCGGGAGAAGACTCGAGAGGTCAACGTGGATTGTGGGGAGCTGGACGGCTGCACTCGTGGTCCCTGGCCATTGAAGAACCTGTTTGGAAACCTGCCATTGGCGGTGAAGGGCCTGTTTCTGAGCAAACTGAAGTGTCCAGAAGCTGGTCGAGCCCTTGGGGAGGGTACAGTGGCCCCAGCCTTCCTCCCAGGGTCTTCTGCATCCCTGTCACTGTGGCCTCCACCATCAGAAGTATCTCCTCCCTCAGAGACCTCTGTCCTGGAAGAGAGATGGGAAGAGACTGGGGCAGAGAGCGTAGACCGTGAAGGTGTGTGTGAGTTGACAGCTTGGGAGTGACCATCCTTCCAGCCCCTGGAGAAGGGGGGGCCAGGGTGTGGCTGAATGGGCTGCGGCCGAGAGGATCCTCTCAGGGGTGGAGAAAGTCTCGAGGGTGGAGCAGGAGCCCTGGAATCTTCCTCCATGGCTCCAGAATGGGGTGTCCTGTCTGCAGGCAAGGCTGGCTTTGTGCCGTGGTGCGTGGGCCTTGCGTCACTGGTTTCCGCCTCATTACTAGGGGATAGGGATGGCTGGAGCTGGGCTGAGGTCTTAGGAGACAGCTGTTGGAAAGCAGCAGCCTTGGAGTGGGGGAATCCTGCAGCTTGGTCCTCCTCATTTCTGTCCACAGAGTCATTGTCAATGGAGCTGGCAGAGGGCTGCCCACTGGGGTGGGGAGAGAGGTCCTGGGTGGCCTCTTCAGAGGAGGCCACTCCTGGACTAGGGTGGGCAACAGGTGGGGGGATACGCCTATGCATGCCTTCTTTGGAGGGTGACACTGGCATTCGGGACCTCAGTGGAGTCCTGCCAGGGACCGGGACCCTGCTGCCAGCTCTGCTTGGTTGCCTCAAGGTTCGCCTCTGGTCTTGGGTGTCAGACTTTGATGTGCGTGGATCCTCCAAAGAACCCTGTTCCTCCTCAGCAGTGGCTTCTGCGGACCGAGCATCCAACTCTTCGGCCTTCTTGGGACGAAGCTGGGGTTTTCTGGGCACCCCGCCATTGGCCAGTATTTTGTTCTTCAGGTCAAGGAGCGGGTCCTTGACTTTTTTGCCAGGGAGAGATCCAGGCAATTGAGTGTGCTCTGAGGAAGCTGGAGTTCGGGGTGAAGCGGGGGAAGGTTCTGGTTTCTCAGATTTCCAGTGATCCTCTGTGTTCTGCTGAACTTTAGGCTCATTGGTACTGGCTATAAAAAATGTTAAAGAATTAGCATTAAAAAAATATTCAAGGGGCCAGCAAGATGGCTCAGCTGTCTAAAACGCCTGCTTAGGCAAGCTTAGGCAACCGCAGGGACCGCAGTTCAGTCCCTGGCACCACATGCTGTGCCAGCCCCACCCCCAGGGCAGGCTGAGCCAGCCATAATATAAAATAAATAAATAAAAATATTCAAAAGCTGTGCAATACAAAGTAATGACAATAGTGGTATAGAGGTGTCCCAAATGGCAATCACTTCTACTTCTTAAGAGCACTGGAAGTTTACTTTCCAAATTATGGCATTCTTTTTTAAGAAGCTATAATTTACATTAAGTAACAGATACAAGTCTTAGAAAATATATATGAGTCAACTACGAGGAATGCCATAACCCATTATTTGAAAGGATTTTGAAATGACTCCTTTAAAATATAGTCACTTTCCATATCCATAAATTCTGCATCCCCAGATTCAACCAACTTCCCATGAAAAAAATGTTTGAAAAAAATTGCATTTGTACTGAACATATATAGCAGTCTTTTCCTTATCATTTTTCCTTAAGTAACATTGTATATCATCTATGTACAGAGCATTTCTATTCCACCAAATATTGTAGGCAAACTAGTAATAATGTATATAATATAATAAATTAGAGATTATTTATAGTATAGGCCATGCAAATACTACATTGTTTTATATGAGGCATTTAGTGTTCAGATTTTGGTGTCCTTGAAATGTTTAAAGCCAATCCACTGTGAATACTGAGGAATACCTGTAATACATTGATTTTGTAAACACAAAATCTTTCATAGATTTACCTTTAAAAGAATAACTACTTAGTGTGTTGCAAATGAATTACAGCTGTTTTTAATAGGCAAGAACTATGAGTAAACCAGACACAAACTGTTGTGACCTATGCTCCAGAATGATTTGCGTGTGATTGGAATGAGCCATGAACGTGGAATTTTTGAGACACTGTAGAGTGTTCTATTCTACCTCTGTTTCTTTCTTCCTTGTTTAAAATTCCTTTCATAATAGATGCATTTGCAATTCCCAAATAAAACTTCAAAAACTCTTGCACTCAGCAAAATATGAAATTAAATGCACCTCATTCCATCTTAAGAACAGTGTTGACTGAGAGAAAGGACACTGGGAAGAGAGATTTCCACCGCAACAGGGATTTCCACAGAGAGCAAACTTTATTGCACAGTTTGTTACTGGGGGAAAGCTGTGTATTTCCTATGTGTTCTTGTGGCACATAAAGAAGCATAGAGCTGCTCCTGTGTGGCATAAATATGGAAGAGCAGAAGAGAAAACATGATCCAAACACAGTCCTCTCCAGTACTGGATCTTGATGGACTTGCTGGCTTTGATACTAATCAGATAAACCAGGCAATTCAAATTGTTCTGAGCAAATTGTTCTGAGTTAGCAATTTAAAATGTCACACTATACCTGCAAAAATGTTCTTTCCCTGGCCACATATGCCCCCCATCAAATAATGATATAAACTTACTCATGTAACTAATAAGGTAGTAACTGTTAGTGTTATCAGCAATCAATGTTTTAGTCTTTGGGAAGACTAATTTCTAAAAGGATCACAAACATATTTAAGAAATCCATGCATAAGCTTGGCACCCCAAAGCTCCTAACCCAAAGCATGATTCAAAGTAGCATAAAACAAACAGCAGGAATGAAGGGAGGTAGAAGAGAGGCACAAACACGAGGTGCTTACTTGTTGGCATAGCGATAATGAAGGCTTTGGAGTGCGGCCCTGGGCCTCTCCTGTTGGCGGCCCGTATTTTGAACAGATAGCGTTCCCCAGGCTGCAGACCATCCACCAGGGCGGAAGTAGTGTGTCCAGAGTAGGTGAGGGACTTTGCTCCGAAGGGTTTGAGAGCCGGGGCGTACGAAAGAATGTATTCTGAAATGATTTGGCAGATGGTTGGAAGGCGGAAACTGAAACAGTCCTATGTCCAGTGGACAGACTGTATGGGCAGGATGAATGAGAACACGCATCACTAAGACTAACACACGGGCAATGCGCGTCGTGGACAGCTGCAGCGGAAGGGCACAGTGGAAGGTGAGCGCCCTCATTCTGGTGAACAGACAGGGCTGGCTCAGGAGCTGACCTTTTGCCTACACACAGAACCTAAAAGACCGGTCTTCATACAACTCACCAAAAATATTTACTCTGGTCTTTTTTTCCTTTGTGCTCTCTACTTACTAACTTGGTAAGATGATATATCCAAACTAAAAGGAACCAAGGAAAAAGGGGTGACCCGTAGGAATTGACTCTGATTAACCACTGCCATCCCCAAAAGTTTTGATTTATCAAGCTGCTTACTTGTATTCATATAGTAAGTCAGAAAAATTCCTTATTTGGCATAGCATGCCAAATTTTGTAGAATTAGAAAATGTCTTTACTCAATATATGCTGACACTTCACAGCATTCAAATTTGTGAAAACTAGTTGCTAAGTAGAAAATTTGTGTGATGTCTAATGTTTCCCTCTTTGGCTGACTATCTATAAGTGCATAAAGCCCTTAAGTTTGTTTTACTTTTTTCCTTTTGTATTCTTGAGGGTTAAACCCAGGGCTTTGACTGCTCTATATCCCTAGCCCCTGTTACATTTCTCTTTTAAATTTGAAAACAGCATCTTGTTAAGTTGCTCAGACAAGATCCTCCTGCCTCAGCCTCCCAGAATGCCGAAGTTACAGGATTACCGCTATGCTTGGTGCTAAACTTTAAAAACCATAGAATATTCAGTCCAAGACAGTAAAACATCTCTTTGATCACATGAAAAATTATAACATATGAAGTCATATTTTAAAGCATAATTTTAACATCTAACTAAACACTGTGATGCCTATTTTCCTTTCAATAAATTTAAGGTTTACAAAAAACATCAAATAATATGAATATGTGATCTAAGAAAAACAGTTGAAATCATAAAAACATGAGCAACTAGTAGAAGCCTGGGAGATCTCTTTAATCCCAGCCTCTAATCTTTAAAATGTACAGTAATTTAAAATTTTTCAACCAAAAATGTTTCTGTGGCATTTCTCTGCACAAAGTATTCTTTTTCCATTACTAGTGAATAAGCTAGTCATTTGTGGTGGTCAAAGGTAAGGCATTAGAGAAACCACTGTCTATAAAATTTTGTGACTCATACTTTTAATGGATTCTATGCATTTGGAGAAAATTTAAACATGTCCAACTATATAGCCTCTTACTATGCTATGTATTTTTATGCACTGGGAAGGTTCCAGTGAAACCCTGCATTTTCGTGCTTCCACTGTACCCCTAGGAAAACTGGGCAAGATTAAGACAGATAACTCTTTCTCATACGAACACTCCAAAGCTATCATTTCTGGTAATATTTAATTGATGACTAGCAGCTCTTCTCACCAAAGAGCTATAAATATAAACTAAGACATAACAGAGGAAAAGAACCAATAAGTAGGATGATAATAAGTTCACCAGAGGAGCAATAATTGCCTTTTGAAAACTAAAATAGTAGCCAGCCAAAAAAAAGTCCTTATTTCCTTGTCAGAGATTTTTTTCAGGCTGAGGACTCAATACAGAGAGAGCCACAGTTTAAACTGTGACAAAAGCAGTTGGTCACAGGAGCCAATTTAAATATTTGTTTTCTTCATTTGTTTCTGATTTATTCCAGTGGAAGGGACAAGCAAGGAGAATACCATAACCTATTCTCTAAGAACTAGAAAGTGAGAAAGCACTATGTATTTAGGGGAATGTTACAGAATTTTTTAGTTACAGTAAAAGACATATTGCCATTAAACCTCCCAAAGAACTCGCTCTCACACCTGGAGCACACTTATCCCACCATTTTGTCACTTTCTGAAGCAGTTCTGGATGTGATTTTAAGTCTCTTTTGCTACACTGTCACAGCTGCCTCAACATCCTGAATCAGTTTAAAGCATTCACCTGTCATGGTCATTTTAACTTTGGGGAAGAGCCAGTAGTACCAGCTCTGGTGAACCAGGCAAAGGAGAATGCACTGAGTGCCTTTCCACGTCCACCTCTTGCTGGATGGCACTGGGCAGGGAGATGGACTGTATTTTTTATCATACTTTGTAAACACATGAAAGAGGATTTCCAGAACTGCTTCAGAAAGTAACAAGAACATGGGACAAGTGTGTTTGAAGTGAGAAGCATTTTGATGGGGACTAATGGCAATGTATCTTTCACTGTAAGAACTTTTTAAAATTTAAAGATAAGTTATATAGAGACCAGCTGTGGTGGCACATGCCTGTAATCCCAGTCCTGGGCAGGCTGGAAACTGTAGGATCTCTATGAGTCTGAGCTGCATAGTGAGAACCCTGTACTAAATACATAATTAAAAGACTTATTATACAATTCAAAATCACCTCAGATATTTCCCGTATCTACCTTTCTTAACTTCCATTGTTCTATGAAAATATATCTTACTTGTCAGCAAAAATAGCTTAAGATTAAATCAAAAAGAACATCTTCAACTGAGAAAAATCTCAAAGGAGATTGATTACTAACGATCTTCTGGATTTCTTTAAGCTTACATGAACTTTTCATGGCTTCTAGCTGTGCTAGACAAATATGTTCCCTAAAAAATGTACTAACAATTAAAATAATGTTTTCTACAATAAACATTCCATCTTTTCTGTTCTCGGGCCACATTTCATAAGTAATTGTCAGAGGAAAAATATGACTCATTAACATGTCTCCAGACTTCTGAAATCTTCTTAAATGTTTTTGCATTGAAACAAAAAGATTCACGTATTATTTAGTATTCACAACAGGCTATTTTTTAGTTTAACTAGTTATGAACATTCTATCT
>PVKN010042521.1:0-10387 GCA_004027915.1 Capromys pilorides | reverse complement strand
GGGTGCAGTGTCAGCATGGCAGGCTGGGGTTGAAACCCCCAGCCCCTGCACCTGCTTGCAGGTGCTTTAATCTGCTGAGCTACTTGGCTGACCCTCATCCCAGCAGTTCTGATGTGCTCTGCTTGTTTCCAGATATCTTTAAATTTCCCTTCTAATTTCTTGTTTGACCCAAAGATTATTTAGGAGTACATTGCTTAATTTCCACGTATGTGTGAATTTTCTAAACTTTGTCTTATTAATGATTTCCAGTTTCATAATGCGGTAGTCAGCAAAGATACTGGATAGGATTTCTACTTTCTACATTTTGTGGACTTGCTTGTGGCTAATATATGACCACTTCAGAATGTCCTGTGTCCAGAACGTCCTGTGTCCAGAACGTCCTGTGTCCAGAATGTCCTGTGTGCATTTACTAACAGTAAAGGAAGGAATGTTCTTTATCTGTCTGTTGGGTTCATTTAGTCCATTCAAGTCCAATATTTGTTCATTAATATCTGTCTGGCTGATTTACCTATTGTCAAATATGGAGTGTTGACCTCCTCCACGATTGCTGTATTCTTCTGTTACTACTTGCTTTGTATATTTAGGGGCTTCAAAGTTGAGCGTGTGTATACTTACAACTGCTATGTCCCTTTGACGAGCTGGCTTCTTTGTTATTACATAATGGTCCTGCTTTTTTTTTTACAGTTGTTGACTTACAGTCTGTGTTGTCTGACATATGGCTGACTCCCCACTTTCACTCTGATTTCACGTGGTACATGATTTTCCATCGCCTGACATGCAGTCTGTACCCCGGGGGTGAAGCGAGTCTCCTGTTACTGTGGCTTTTGTTCCTTCAGCCCCACCCTGCCATTTTATGAGAGAATTTAAGCCATTTACATTCATTAAATTGATGAGTAAGGACTTAACAAGTGCCATTCAAAAAGATTTTTTTCAGTACCTTTGTAGAATTGTTTCCTTTCTTGCTTTCTCTATTGCTAGTTTCTTCCTTTCTTCCTGGTTTCCTTTGTGATCTGACAATTCCATGTAAAGGCACACTGTGAATCTTTTTTCAGAAAATTTGGTTCTTTGAATGCAAATGTGTGCTGGGCATTATGCTCACTCTTTTCTTCTATTCTCTTTTACTTTCACATGCAATTTTATGAGAAATGTTTCACTGCTACTGTTTTACTGATGAGGAAACTGAAGCTCTGTGGTAGTCGCTTACTGACATCACTCAGCTACTACCAAAACACCTGAAATTTAGAACTCAGTCTGTCTGGATTTCTGCTTCCTGATAAAGTTGTTTACTAATTGTAGTGGGTCAAGGTGGGACTTGCTCATAACCAGAGATTCACGTTCTTTTTCCAGTCATTTCAAAGTAAATGCTTTTAGGGGGCTTAAAATTCCTGATCTGAGTATTGTAAGATAGCCCCCTTTCAAGAGCTTTGTAGTTTGGAGGCTAACTTAGCCAAAACAACAAATTAGACCAAATGTGTCCTTCCTCTCCTGCTTAGATGCACTTGATAAGTGACTTTCTCAGACACTTTGGGGACTTAGCTGTCTCCTACATTCACGTCCAGTGACCAGGATCCCTGAGATTTAAATATGTTTTCCCAGTGAACTTCTGTCCTCTTTGAAGCTACATCCTGTTCTTTCTTATTAAATTCCAGCTTTCATGACTAATGAGAAATGATAGCTCCAGAAGTGTTTATGTGATAAATTAAAGTAGGCAGGGTCTTCCACTTACAAATTGCCTCAAAATAGGACTCAGATGCCTGTTCATGGAATGGCCTCATAAATGCTGACTTAAAGTGGATTTGAGCTTTTATAGATTCAGGTTGGGCTTGGTTTAGGGGCCTATTGTTTCACTGACTCCATAGCATTCAGAGCTCCCAGACTAGTTCTTAAATGGAAGCTGCAGAGATTTATGACTCAGTGGGAAAAAACTATGTGAGCCCTTCTCAAACCTGCTTTGGAAAAATGAGCAGAGAGGATGTTTTGCTCTTTAGCATACACAAATGTATAAACAAGTACTCACGAACCGTGCCTCTGAGGCAGGGGGCAGCAATTCCAGAATCTCGGGTTGATGATTATTTGCTTTGGATATCAGAAGTTTGAGCTAGAGCAAAGACATGTTCCAAAAACTGAGATGGCCAGATTACCCAGAGGCTTTCTAGGCAGCAGGAAAGTGTTTGTTTTATAAAGTGGAGGCATGTGTGGGTCTTTGCCATGTAAGGGCCATGAAAGAAAGTAAAGAGTGTGAAGTGTGGCTTTTCAGGGAAAAAGGGCCCTGAAACCTCTGCGATTATGACTTCTAGAGGAATAAATATTTCAGTAGAAAAAGAAACTCCTTGTCCCATGTCTCTCTGAGTTTCTTGGCACAATTTAATATTTTAAGTAACAGCTGAAACTACATTAACCCTCTCTGTTCTAATTGAAAGCATCTGTGGGTTCCAGAATTTGAATTCTCAGATTCCAAAGTGATTTTCTATTTGGAGGGGAGTGTCCATTTCAAATGAAATTCCCATCTAGGGAGACTTTTTCTCCGTTCTGACCGTATGATCCACAGTTAACTGGTGATACGATAGAGACACAGGGCACCCTTCTGCTTTTCTATGAGCCCATGCTTTTTAATAAATTCTGCATTTCTTCAGCTATGTGCAGAGCTTATCACAATCTTTGTTATTCAAGAACAGATGGAGAAATTCCCCCTATTCTTGGAATTTGACTCAACAACTTTCTACTGCCAAAAACCATCTCATCATTAACAATGAGGTTACAGCAATGTACTTGCAAATTCCAGGAGAAAAAAAAAAAAGTCAAAACCTAGTCTAACCTTTCTCTGTTAATAGAAGCCTGTCTTCTAAAGGGCTTGGTGTTTTCCACGGACCTCCTGAGACCTCAGCCAGAGAAGGACATGGTGGCTTCCTAGTTGCTTCCCATCACTGCTTTGGATACTTCTTACCTCAGTAGTATCATCTCATGTCCCTGAGCACCCCTACTCTCAAGTGCAAATGGGGAAAACAGTCCCTGCCTCCTAGGCTGTGGCAGTGAGTGTACTGTGTAGCAGTTGTGCAGCCTTCCCAGTGGAGGCTACATAAATATCGGCTCTCTCCACTGTATTATGTCTGAACCCCACACGTCAGGCAAGTGATGAGCTACCACTGAGCTACACAGCCAGCTCTGGTCGACTTGATTTTTCCTGCATTTTTACATCTGGCAACTAAGATAATAAGGATATTACCTGCCTGAGGCCAAAGCTTAGATCCCCAAGGGCCGAGACCAAGCCTTGGGTCTACTTGGCCAGCACTTTTAAGGCAATCTTCTTTGTATTCAAGACTAACTATAGAATTTGGTAAGGAGTGCCTTGTAGGTGGACCAAAAATGGACAGAGAGCAAAATACTGCAAGTGGCTCAGAATAGGTCTTGTGTTACCACCAGGATTTCAACTAATAATTACACAAAGAAAGGAGTCAAACAATGCCACCAGAGGAATGAGGTTGTCTGCATGGTTAGCACCCAGTAAATATCTTAGTGTTAAGTTTAATACACTTGATCTGCAAATCATCAAATTTCTGAGAGTGAAAAGGAAAATAAATAATAATTACATCAAAACACAGGGAAAGCAGAATATGTACTTGTCCATGAAACTCTGTGTTGCTTGGAGGACAGCTGACGTTCATTCCTTGAGCAAATATTTCTAAAGTTTCAATTCCAGGGGCTGCTTTGTGACTGATGCTGAGCTTGGACACACATGTGCTCGCAGCACTTTAAGTGAGATGGAGTCAATGTTTATGGCTCCATTTTAGAGAACAGCAACCAAGATCCAAAGTTGCATAAGGCCCCACAGTGAATAAGGTTTGGAGCTAGGATTTGAGCCAAGGTCAGTGTCTACCTCTAAGTGGGATTCTTGCAGTGATCCTGTGAGTATCTATGAGCCTTGCTAGCGAATAATCGTGGAATTGGAGAGTGTTGGAAGTTATCTGACCTCATCCCTCCATTTTCCGGAAAGGAAAGCAAGTTCAGAGCTCTCTTGTAACCATATCAAATTCCCTACACCCTTAAGGGAAGTAAAGGAATTAATCATCCATCAAAACCTCTTCCTGAAGTAGATGTTACCGTTAGAGACCTGCATTAGGGAACCTGCGCATGTTAAGGGGGTGAAGGCAATGGTCCCACTTTACAGTGTTTTAAGTCTACCTGGGAGGAAAACCATTCTACAGCCTCAGGAGGGAGGCAGGGGAGAAAGAATGCCGATGGCTCCTAGGCCTCTTTCTGGCACCCCCTTCCTCTGATTTAGCCTTTCTAGGCCTGCTTATTTAGTGGTCCTTCTCAGTCCTTCCGGGTCTCTGTTATGTCCAGCTGTATTGTACTTTTTACAATTTACCTAAGTCAGAAAACCATTCTAGATCAGAAACAAGGGGGTTTTCGGGTTAGCTCAGTGGTTTAAGTGCCTGCATGGGCACAAGAGATGGTGGTTCGATCCCCATACCCACCCTTAATGCAGACTGAGCCAGCCAAAAAAAAAAAAAAAAACCTTCTCACCTTTTAGATCAGAAACAAAATCGTAATCATCCCTGTGTTTCATACGCCCATTGCAATACCCAGCACAAACTAGAGCCATGAAGCCTATGCAGGATCCAGGCAATTGTTAGCCTAACACATGTGAAATCCAGGAAGCCCTGTCCATTCCAGCATCCTCCTGGTGACGTCATGTGGATAGACATCACTGTCAAAGCCTTTGAGTCTCACTCTCAAGAGAGGGACCCTTCACAGCCACTCCTGTCTGGGAAGGTCGGAAGGAAAGGAAACTTCTGTTGGGCAGAAAGCACAAGCCCCCTCTCTGTAACATCCCCCCTCACAGGGGAACAAAGTCGAAATGAAATGTGCTGTCAGGATTAGGTCTGGTTGTTCAGTGCCCATTACCAATCAAATATTCCTCAAGAGGGAAGATAAAACTAAGGACATGAGTACCAGCCACTACCACTGTCTTGAGGTACCTTCGAATATCCAGTCTTCCACTTTCGTCACACCACTCTGAGGACATTTTCACACACCAGTAGAGTGTGATTTTTAAATTCTCTGAAGGATGGTGAGGGCTCTGTCTTTCCAGGTACAGAGGCTCCCAGAGACCTAGAAGATTTCTTAGATCTGAGTCCGGGGATTCTTAGACTTACCACCTACAGCCATGCTATTGACTTTGGGAGACTTCAGGGCTTTAAAGATAGCCCATGGCACAGGTTTTCAGAGGACAGGTTCCCTTCCTGCCAAAAATGTGCAGAATGGCACTTTTCTGGGCAACAGTAAGTCTTTGTTACAGAGTTGAAAGTGGATTTCCCTCCTCCTGAGCCGCTGCCCTGATTTGCCTAATGTCACTGACCCTGTTTTAATTAAGTCCTCCCTCTGTTGCACTGGGTGCCAGGAAGCCTGAATGAGTGTTGTCTATTTCAATGGACCTTGGGCTTTTTCTCCCCTTTCTAATTCTATCTTAGGAAATTTCTGTGGGTCACTCTTCTGCAGACAGAGATAGCACTTAAGAGCCTTTTTCTCAAGAGATAGCATTCTCTTAAGTGAACATTGTCTTTGTTTTTCTTTCTCTCTCGAGTAGCTGAATTCTAAAGTCCAGGAGAATTTTTTTTTTTTTTCTCCTGATGGAAACTGAAGATAGTGCTGTAATTTACAGGCCTTTGTTGGATGGAGGAAATTGCTGTGCTTGCCCCTGTGAAATTACAATAGGCTTTGAAATGCCAGAATTGTGAAGACCACTATCATGGCTACGACAGAATGGGTAATGCACATATTAATTTCCTCAGGCTGCTGTAACAAATTACCACAACCCGGGTGGAATGCCGCAATGGTAATATACTGTCTGCAGTTCCACAGGCTAGAGGTCTAAAATCAATGTGTCACCAGGCTCCCACTTTCTCTGAAACCTGAGGAAGCGAAGCGGCCATCCCCTTTCCCCTCCTCCACCTTGCATTGTTGTCTGGAAATTCTCAGCATTCCTTGTCTCCAGTCTCAGCCTCCTTCCTCACAGGGCCAGCTCCCTGCGTGTCTCCTCTTCTCTTTTCTAGGACAGCAGTGCTGTGGCATCAGGGCACAACCTATTAACCTTGTGCTGACTTGGTCACTGTACAGAAATGCTATTTCTCAGCAAGGTCACAGGTACTTGGGTTAGGACTTCATCACCCTGCTTGGTGATGAGGTTGGGGTGGGGAGACACAATTCCAACCACGTAGCAAAAGCTGTGTGCGGCGTTGTACCTTCACAGAACACTTTGGAGTATGATTACATCATCAGTTTAAGACTATAATAACAAAGGGCCAGATCTGCCTCACCTTCCCGTCAAGCTAAAGCATCATGGTGTATGTTGCCCGGGGCATACCTGTTGTGTGCCTGGCACTGTCCTAGGCCCTGAGGTTACTGCACTGCCTAAGGCTTGCACCACTCGGAGAACAGACTATATCAAGGAAGACTTGTAGTAGGGGGCTGGGGAGACAGCTCTGTGGCACAAGTGCCTGCCTGGCAAGGGCAAGGTCATGAGTTTGAACCCTGGTCCCACCAAAAAAAAAAAAAAGATTTGTAGTAGAGATAGAATATGCTAAATATCAGTTCCTAACTCCAAGTGCCATACCTTTCCCATGAAGAATTCTTTTTTTTTCCCCTTATCATTACCAGAGGCTTTACAAAGGAATAACAGAAAATGAGATTTTAAAAAGGGGGGGCTGCCGTGCCATCCCCACCTCTGGCACACTCTGAGACAGCAATTGAGATGGGGCGTGGTAGCACAAACCTGTAATCCCAGCTCTTGGGAGGCTATAAACAGGCAGATCATACGAGTCCAATCTAGCAGTGAGACCCTGAACACCTTGTAGACCCTTCCCTAAAATACAGAAAAAAAGGACCAAGCAGACCCTCAAAGATGAATGGCCCTTGCTCATGCTTTACCCAGAGCACCTACATTTTGTTTTACATATTGGACATCTCTGAACGATTTTCTTGCACAAAGTGTACCATGACTAAGTTACGCTGTGGAACAAACAACTCTATACCCTCAATGAAAACAATATCACCTTGTGCTTCCGCACACTCATGTGTGCACGTGTAGGCACACACACCATCACCACCCCCACAGCACAACCGCACAAACAGCACCAACACCGCACCGATGTGGGAGCCACGGCGCCACCCTTACTCTAGACTGGGCTGATGAAACACCCTTTTCTGGCGCTGTAGAGATGGCTGGGGGAGCCGGACACAGAGAAGAAGGCAGTAATCACGCACTTACACTCTTCCATTTAGAGGGTTGTGTCTGCTCACATTTTGTTAGTCAAAGCAGGCCACCACACTGTGCTTGTCTCGCAAACTGTGCTTGTGTGCCCCGCCTTCCCCCGCCCATCTCCTCCCAGGAAGAAAGACAGGGCACAGTGCACTAGGGACCAGAACTAACTGCTTGCACGTGCGTGTAGAAAGGAACGTTTCCATCTCGTCCCAGGATAAGCAGCCCACACACATCCATGTTTCAGGTCAAAGATTAAGGGCCGGGGAGATAGCTCAACAGAATAAACGCTTGTCTGGCAAGCGCAAGGTCCTGAGTTCAATCTCCGGTACCACAAAAAAAAAGAAAGCCAGTTCAAAGATTAAACACGTGAAGGAATAGGGTAGGTGTTCAGTGTGAGTTTTGTCAAGCCTGAGTCTGTTCCCTCCCTTCCCTGTAAGTGTACCCCGGGACCACGCCCCTTCCCAACCCTCCCCCCTCTGTACCCCTGCCCTGCAGCCACGCCCCTCCACGCCCCTTCCCAGCCTTCCCCCTCTGCACCCTGCCCTGGAGCCACGCCCCTCCACACCCCTTCCCGGCCCCTCCCTCCTAGCTTGGGTCCCTGAGCCTCAGGATCGCACACCAACTGAGACAGGACCCGTGCTGAAGACAGAATGTGAAGGGAATGAAGACGGTTGGTTCCAACTTGGGACAGGAACCAACGAAGCGCTACAGCTTAGGTCTGAAACATCCTTCAGAAGCTCGTGTATTAAAGGAGTTGGCGCCCGCCTTTGGTGCTATTGCGAGGTGAGGGACGTTGAGGAAGCGAGGCCTGGTGGGAGGACACGAGGTCAGTGGAGGTGCGCCCTGGGGGAGATGCGGGGACCCGCGCTGCTCTCGGACCCCTTCCAGTTGCCATGAGGTAAAGCCCTTTGGCCGCGTGCCTCTGCCAGGATGCGCACGCTGCCCAGGCACGGAAACTCAAGCCGCCCGCAGTGGACCCCGCCTCTTGGTGTTTACCTCAGGCATTTTGTCTCAGTGACAGGAAGAAGAGTACGCCAGGGGGTGGTGACGCGCGTCCCTGGGCAATGCCTGGCGGCTTCCCCTCCCCCAGCAGCCTCCCGCCAACACCTGCGATGTGCATTTGGGCCTGGAGAGTTTGTTTACTCTCAACTTTTCAGGGATGCGTTGTATTTCCCGCGAGTTCTAAAATGTTTTCCCTACATAAACAGGAAAAACTTACTCATCCACAGCTAAAATTACTACTGTGTTTGTCCTCTTTCTGTTGGTGGCTATTAACAGGCAGGTTCCCACGAGGGCCGCTGTCCCAGATGCTCCGCAGGGTAGCCCCAGGCGTGACGGGGGACATTCCGTGCTCTTTCCGCAGAGGAGGCCCCGGGCAGGAAGTTCAGCCCCTGGGGACCCCGAGGCAGCCCGTGGAGACACCCACTCCGCAGCTGGAGACGCCTCCGCGCCTCAAAGCCGGGCTGGGCTTCCCGCAGCTCCCCACCGTCCTGCCTCCCGCACGCACGCCAGGAGCATGGCCCTGGAGACGCGTGACGCGCCTGCGGTGGGCGCTGCTCGCCGCAGCACTCGTTTCTGGGGCTCTGGCTCGTTCTCAAAGAGAAGACGGAGACAGACGCGGCTGTGGAGGACGCAGGGCTTGGGGGCGCTTCAGTCACCGCCCCGACTGTCGGGACAGCATGTCCCCTAGCTGGAGGGACTCAGGCCAGCACCCTTCTCCGGCGCCCCCTGCTGGACGAGTCGGGCAAACCCTCAGGCTCTCGGTCTGCCAGGCTTTAGTGTGCAACTTGCTTGGTTAGCCCCTCGCGGCCAGCCTGTGGTGGAGAAGCTCCAGTCCCCAGATTACCGACCGGAAAACTAAGGCACAGAGAGGTGACGCGACTCGCCCCGCATCCCACGCACTCTGGGGTCCGAGAGGCTCCTACCTGAACCTCACTTCATCTCCACTCTTAATCTCTGCACGGTACCTGAGCCTGCCCGCCTGCGCTGCGTGGGCACCAGGGTGCGCGCAGTCCTGCCCAGGCTCCACCTTTGGTCTCAGCCGCAAGTCACCACCGACCATTTTCCTTTGTCCCGATTCAGCGACTCATAGAATGAAAGATTTTCTGCCTGCCATACTTTGTGACCACCTTCCTCTTCCACCAATAACAGGTACCACACACACGTACGCGTACACACACACACACACACACACACACACACACACATTGACACAGTACCATTCTAATTAAAATGCTAACTTATAATTAAATACTAACACTTACAGAGCACTTACTAGGAGTCAGGTGCCTCACTGGACACATTGCTAGGGTTCAAAGCCAAGCAGTTTGACCCCTGCGCTTGTACTCGTATATACAGGCTGTACTAACATATTACACAAATCAGCGACACAGAGAGCGGCCACTTGTTGCTTTTATTCCATGTGCCAGCAGATGCAGTAATAGATTCTTATTTAACTGTTCTGCCAAAGGTCTAAAGCACGTGGTGCCGTTTAATCGACTTTATATATGAGGACCGAAAGCGAAAGGATGGAAGCCTGCATGGCCGCATAGCTAGGACGCGGCAGCGCCAGCTCTGAGCTCAGGGACTCTGGCTGCTGAGCATGCGCATTGAAGCCCCCACACAAGCTGCCTTCTCTCTGATGTTCCTCTAAACATCACATGAGTAACTTGCAGCCTCAGATGCCCCGTCAATGCTTTGTACTTTTTGGAATCTCTTGAAAAGCCCCGTTCTGGCCAAAGGGACTCCAGGGTGTTCACAATCTCAGGATGGAACTACACAGGCTGAGGAAAACACCCCCCGCCCCCCGTCCCCCAGAAATGCACTTATTCTTTCTGAACCCATTGAAAAGGAATGCAGAGGGGTCAGCACGTGTGTTTCTCAGTTCCTGGGATCTCGTGAGAGCACAAAGAATGAGCCTGTTACCAGGTACTGCTGGAGACAACGGAGCTGAGTTGCTAGGACTGAAAAGCAGCTGCGGCAGGTATTTCCGCAGAGGTCTTCTTCCCGGGCATGTCTTCCTCTGGGCTGGTGGTCTAGATCCAGCTTCTCCAGGAGCTGGATGGATGAGCAAGAGACCTCCTTCTAGAACCCGGGTGGAGCCTGCAGCTTATGTCGTGTATCACC
>PVKN010042520.1:0-10388 GCA_004027915.1 Capromys pilorides | reverse complement strand
TGTGACTCAAGAATAAATGTCAGAATACAATTAAATACATATTTTAAAGGGCATGGACATTTTGACTTTTAAAACTAGTGCTTCTTAATTTAACTGGAGGTGTCTTTTATATGACAATCATGTAATAGTGCTGAAATCCTTAGTCCCGACTATATTCATGGTAGATGCCTAGGGCCCCAGCTTCCAGCTAGGCCAATTCTCTCTGTATTATTTGCTGTAGCTATAGAAGGTTAAGTGGTGAGCAAAGGTTGTTTTTTTGGCCTCAACTTTTTCCTATTTAAGCCTGCCTGTGCCCAGGGTTATCTCTATCCTAAGGCTATGTGCATTTCAGGCAGAATTTCTCCTATTTTCAGAGACACTCGTACTTTTCCTCTAGCTCAACAGGCACCCTCGCCTCTTACTTCAGCAGCAGTCACTCTCCTAAACAGGGAGTCTTCACTGTTCCCAAGATGAGCATGTCCTCTCATCTGAGCCTGAGTCCCAGACTCAAGAAGAAGTCAGGTTTGAGGAGGCCAGGGAGATAGATCAGTGGAATAAGCACTTGCCTGGCAAGCGCAAGGTTCCGAGTTTGATCTCTGGTACCCCACCCCTGTGCCCCCCCCTCAAAAAAAAAAAGTCAGGTTTACTTGTTCTACACTGGTGTGGTCTGGGTCCTTCTCATAGTCTGGTACGAGAAAACTGCTGGCCTTGAAACTTTAGCAATGCTCCCGTGTCACCCACTGGATCACTGGTGTGCTATTACACCTGACTTAAAAGCATAAATTTTGGGGCTTGAGAGATAGCTCAGTGGACTAAAGCGCCGGCTTAGTTAAGGTTAGACAAGCACATGGACTGTGGTTTGATCCCTAGCCACAGAGTCCCGGCATAGTGGTGAACTCCTGTAATCCCAGCGCTGAGGATGCTGAAAGCAGGAGGATCACTATGAGTCTGAGCTGCATAATAAGACTCTGTAATAACCAAATATAGAAAAAAAAAAAGCATAAATTTTAAAATACCCGTTTTTCTTTTTCTTTTTGTATTTTTAGGGAAGAGTCTACAGGGTGTTCAGGGTCTAACTAATGGATTGGACTCGTGATCTGCCTGTTTACAGCCTCCAAAGAGCTGGGATTCCAGGCATAAAATAGATGTTTTTCTTAATAAGAATTGCTAGTTTAAAAAAGTCAAAAAAACCTCACTTAATGTATAAGTTAAATTTTAGTTCATTAAAAAAAAATTGATCCTGAGGATTCCAACAGTATTTAACAGTATTTAAAGGTGACTATCAAGTTTCTTTCTCCAAAAAGAATGTACCTCAGCACTGTCTTGCAAAGCTGTCCCTTCAATGTTTGTCCGTTTATTCCATAGAAGCTCCTACTGCCCACACTGCTTGGGACGCCCCTTGGAGAGTTGCCTAGGGAACATACAGCCCTCATTTCAACATCTTCCATGACAACAATTTTCCTCTCTTGAGCATAGCTATTTTTGAATCAGCCCAAAGCCATCTGGACACACATTTAGGGAACACAGTGGGTACCAAACAAAAATAACAACAGGTAGCGCTATCTTAGATTGAAAATTAAAGATGAAAACTTAAGCACCAGGAGCTGCATCCGGTTGCTTTCATGTGTGTGGTGTTTTCCTTATCTTTGTGAAGTATGTCCCTTTGCTGACAGACATTAGCTCAAGCTCAGAGGGCTGAAGAGAGTTGCCTTGCATGATGCTGTCAGTTAACTGGTAGAGAAGCACACATATGGATTTGGTCCATGTAGCTCCAATGCCTGTGGAACAAGATGGAGTCATCATCAGCACCTTGGAGTGTGAGATGACCTGGAACAAAAGCGTGAACTGCCCACTTAGTTGCGTGGGTGACATTAATTCCTTTCTTTCTTTCTTTTTTTTTTTTTGCAGAACTAGGGATTGAACACAGGCCCTTGTGCTTGCTAGGCAAGCGCTTATTCTACTGAGCTATCTCTCAAGCCTGCTCTTTTTCATTTTTATGAAGTACTGATGTGCTTATACCACTATGCTGTGATCTATGTACCAGGCCCACACCCATGGTTGTAGTCCTTGAAAAAGGAGCTGTTTTCTTCCATACTGCTAGCGGCTGCTATTATTTTGTGGTTGATTCTACTCTGCAGGCACATCCCCCTCTTGACCTCCAAATTCAGATCTGTGAAATGAGCAGGTGTTCAAAGACCCTTCCAGATTTAAAGAGTGAAATGAAGGAAACTTGTAATTCTTGTGGTAGCTCTATTGAAGAATTCCCATGTCCTGTTCCTTCCCAGAGGGATATCTGATGTTAACTAAAATTTTTCTTCCTGCCTTTTGATACCTTAAGACCCAAGAAACCCCTCAACTAGGGAAAGAACTTTGGTATCAAAACCAGAAGCTCGGCGTGTTAAACTGAGTGTTTCCTAGCATGCTGAATTGAATCTATTTGGTCACTTAACATGTTGCATTACCACTTCAATACCTCCTTAGAATTTGACCCAAGTTTTCAAAGAAGTCTCACAAATGATCATGAGTGATTTATTTTTAAAAAAATATACTTTGTCATTGATACAAGGACAGCTTCTGGGAATCTGAAGAGATTCCCAGAATTTTATTTTACTTATGTCTTAGTTTTTTGGAATGTGAAATGGCATGTTGTCACAGTGGTAAGAAGACCAACACTTCTTAACTGCTGACACGCTGGCATGGCCAGTTACTGATCTTCCACGTTTGACGAAATTCCAAGTTTGCCAACAATTTAGGGTTATTAGTCACACTCCTTTGTTTAAACTCCAGGAACTTACCCTTCTTCCTAGTACACTCTGGGAACTTAGAGGAAAATGAAACTGTGGCTTCTCTCCAGACATCAATGTGCTCTCTTGAACATCATCACTTTTTGGGAAAGAGGCGGAGGCCTGCTGATTCAGATGACCTTTACTCCCATCATCTTTGTTCCAGGGCAAAGAGCCAGGAACTTTCCCGGTCCTTTCTACCTTGGACCACAGAAAGGCACATTAGGGAGGCTGTGGGCTGGGAGCCCTGAGAGTAAGGAGCCTGGATCTCTAGCTGCAGCAGAAAATGGGGAGAGGTCTTGGATGCTGACAAGTAGAAAGAAGCGTCTACAAATCTCCACAGTGATAAATGGGACACGAGAAAAGGGCAACAAACAGCCACCAACTGCTGTGGTCAGGGAAGAAGAGGGAAGTTCTGTGATCAAGAGACCAAAGTGAATCTCATGCTGAGTTGCAAACTATTGATACAAAAGCATTTGAGGACTCTTTCACTAGTGCCAGAAATCTACTTTACAGAAATCTGCTTATTCTTTTCCACTAGTTTTTTTCCCCCACTAGTTTATAACTTAAAAAAACACATGTATTTTTTTTTTTTTTTTTTTAAAAAACACATGTATTCTTATTTTGAAAATTGCAGCTGACAGGCCGGCAAGATGGCTCAGCAGTCTAAAGTGCCTGCTTATGAAAGCTTAGGCAACCACAGGAACTGCATTTCGATCCCCGGCATCATGTGCAAGGGCCTGGGTTTGATTCTTAGCATCATAAAAAACCCACAAGAGGAAACAAACAAAAATCAAAGTATTTAAAAGGTAAAATCAATTCATACCAGCAAAAAGAACAGGACTTTTAATTCTCATAACTACAAAAAAGTTTTCTTCTAATTCCAAAGTATCCAAAATCCCTCCCTCTAAAAATAAAAACATTCAAGACTATAGAGATAAACCCACGTCCTTTCAAGATTGTGGAGTAATTTGACAATCTGCAAATCAGGTCTAGTGGTAGGTAGTGGTCATAGAGTACATGTTTAACCCCACACTGCAGTTTGTCTAACCCATGCTAATAATTTTATGGGTAGAAAAGAGAGGCCTGTCATCTTATTTCAAAAAGCTGAAAACCTTTCTATTATTGCTGGTGGACAGACACCTCAACTAAGTAGAATATTAAGCTATCTTTCTATTACAAAACATGAATTCCTGGAAAGAATAATTAAAACAGTATTTTCTGCTCTGAGCTATATATGGATGTATTGATCCAAACAACTTGGCTTAAGTGGTGAAAGAGGTGAAAATTAAGAATTTCTGTCTTTGGTTTGCCACATATTGGTGATTTCTATGAATTATGGGCTGGCTCTCTGTTCATCATACTTGTTTCCAAGATTTTAGTTTTCATAATCTTTGTGAAGCACGGTGTCATGTACTCTCTAGCATGTTTTTTTTTTTTTTCCTCAATGGTGTGGCAGTCTCTTTGTGAAACTTAAAAAAAGTTTCCTTTATGCTGTCCAAAGACTAAGTCAATTGTTATAATATTGTAAACCCAATAGATGCAATATTTTACTAAATTTTAAGTAGACATTTACTTTTACCTTGATATTTAGAAAATTTAAGTATCACCAACTCTTCAATTTTATAAAGTATAGACTCAGGAGATAGCTCAGTGGCATAAGTGCCTGCCTGGCAAGTGCAAGATCCTGAGTTCAATCCCCAGTACTGCCAAAAAAAGGGGTGGGTGGGTGTAATTTTATAATCAGTGTCTTAGCAGCCTAAAATATTTAGCTGTAAGCCATTAGATAGTTAAGTAAGCATACCTGAAATTTATGGATTTTATTCAATTTTATGATTTTCAGCTTTCAAAAAAATAAAAGAACTGGTCCATGTCTTCAAGCATAAATCTATATAATTATATAGTATGTGGAAACAGGACAAAGCCAGTTTGCTAAGTATTTCTGTAACATCTAGGAGAAAATTACTATTAATATTCTTACCTTATGGATGTTAAAAACCAGAAGGTTAAATAGTTTCAGCCAGGGCAGAGTTTTGTGGTCTGCCTACAAAACCTTCTACATTATATTAAACTGCAAATAAATTCATTTTCAAAATTCCAGGTGCTGGAATTAAAGCACTTAAAACACTAAAACCAAAACTGTTAAAGGAAATACACAGAGTAGGACAACAGCTCAGGGGTAGAGGACTTCCCTAATGTGCAAAGATCTGGGTTCAATCCCGAGCACCACCAAAGAGAAAAAAAGAAAAAAAAAGCAAGTTACATGATACGGGATATAACGCTATCAATAAAAATGAGAGTGATCAATCCTACTACTCAATCTTCTATACCTGCCAGGGTGACAGAAGAAAATTTAGCTCCTTCTGGGCAGTCCTCTTGTGACTTAAGGTTTTAAACATTTAATTACACTTTTGAGTAACACGGAATCTCTGCTTCGCCATTAATTTCGTGTGTAAGTGGTCTAAACTGCCAGTTTACAAAATAAAGATAACACCCAGATGAAGAGTATTTTATTTATATGCACCCCACTTGTATAAATATATAAACATACACATACCTACTCACGTAGGGGTCACACCGTTCAGTATTTGTCACGGCAAAGAACTTCAAAACTCCGACTCGCCTTGCCTGGCTCCAGGGCTCGGGGCTCGTGAGCGCCCGCCAGTCCATAGGTGTCTGCGGGAGGCCAGGCGGAGGCGGCGGCGCTGGGAAAGGCTGCTGCCAGCGCGGGAGCGTCCGGCCGCGCACTGGACACCTCGCGCCCGCCGGAGACGCAGGTCCCGCCTCTCCCCGGCGCGCGGCGTCGGCAGGCTGACCCGGCCCGGAGTTCAGCCGCAGCCCTCGTCCCGGGAGCCGCCGAGCTCGCTTGCTCCCGCCCGCCATCTTTCCCTTCTCGGTGGCGCCCCACCAACAGGAGCGGCGGGGCTTGTTGCTCCCGCGCCGGGTCGGGGCCGGGGAAGGACGCGCGGCCCCACCACCCTCCTCCCGCCTCCACTGTTCGGCGAGCCCCTCCGCGGCCGGGCACCGCCCCTTCCGCCCGGCCGGCGTCCGCGCGGGCGGGCCCTACGTCAGCGCCGCCCCGCCCGGCCCAACCTCGGCCTCGGCTTGCAGCGCGGCGGCGGCGCAGGTCCCTCCCAAGACATGGCCCTGGGAGGCGGCAGCGCGTGGCGGCCGCGGCGGCCCTGAGCGCGCCCCCGGCCCGCGCCAGTTCGCCCCGCAGGCTGCCCCGCCCGCGGCCGCGCCACGGCCCCGCCGCCCCCGGCCCCGCCGCCGCCGGCCCCGCCGCCCGCGCGCGCCCGCCCCGCCGCCGCCGCCGCCGCCGCCATGGGCGTGCAGGGCTTCCAGGACTACATCGAGAAGCACTGCCCGAGCGCCGTGGTGCCGGTGGAGCTGCAGAAGCTGGCCCGGGGCAGCCTGGTGGGCGGCGGGCGGCAGCGGCCCCCGCAGACCCCGCTGCGCCTGCTGGTGGACGCCGACAACTGCCTGCACCGGCTCTACGGCGGCTTCTACACCGACTGGGTCAGCGGCGGCCAGTGGAACCACATGCTTGGCTACCTGGCGGCCCTCGCCAAGGCCTGCTTCGGCGGTAACATCGAGCTCTTCGTCTTCTTCAACGGCGCGCTCGAGAAGGCCCGGCTGCACGAGTGGGTCAAGCGGCAGGGCAACGAGCGCCAGACGGCGCAGCAGATCGTCAGCCATGTCCAGAACAAGGGCACGCCGCCGCCCAAAGTCTGGTTCCTGCCGCCGGTCTGCATGGCCCACTGCATCCGCCTGGCGCTCATCCGCTTCCACGTCAAGGTGCGGCTGGGGGCGACCCGGGTGGGCCGGGGTGCAGGGAGTGCGGTGTCCCCCCGCCGGGGCGCGCGTGCATCGTGCCGGGGTGCCTCGTGCCGCGCGGGTGCCTCGTGCGGAGTGTCAGGGCCGAGCCGGAGTCCCTCGTGTCAGGGCGCCTCGGGAGGCCGGGCTCTTCCCTAGGGCTCAGGGCTGGGCCGGGGTACTTGGGGCAAGAGTCACGGCCGGGCCTGGCGTCCCTCCCGCCCGGCTCAGGGCTAAGCCTGGGGTTTCTCGCGCGCTGGGCTGCGCGTCGGGGCCCGAGGTGAGTGGTTCTGCCTCTGCGAGGGCCGGGGACCCGGGCGCTCGGTCCCGGAAGCCTCTCTGCCGAGGCACGTCTTGTCGCCAGGCTGTGGGACGCGGGGGCTCCAGAGTGCGGGCCTGGAGCTGGCCCGACGGCGCAAGATGGATGTCTGGTAGTTCAGGCCGCGCGGTGTTCAAGTCCGCCCCTCGCTGGCCTGCTTAGGCCTCGCCAGCATGTGCGGACGGACACCCAGCGCTGGTGAGCGCCCCACACCACAAATCGGATTGACAGTGCCACCGTTCCCGGGAGCTTTCCTGTTTCCTCCTTTTGGAGGTGGGCAAGTTAACTACTTGTCTTCACCTTTGCAGTAGGCTCATTTTCCGAACTAGTCCGTTCTTTCTCAGCAACAGGTTTGTCTTGGAGGCCGGTAGAATTAAATAGTAGTAGGAAAATCGCCGGGGCCTTGGGGATTCAAACTGAAAGTAGACCTGCCTCCGTAGGTGTGGGAGGGGAGGTTTGTGTGGGGGTCTTCGCGTTCTGCTCTAATTTAGATCGCAGCACCTTGTGCTTTTAAGGATGAGACTTCTGAGAAATTGTCTTTTTTTGTGTGTGTTAGATTTCATGGAATTATGAACTCGACAGGAGTCGATTTTGTTAAGAGCCTGTATTTAGAGAACTCAAGTTCTGGGTATTCTTCCAGAGAAATAGTTCAAAATTAGGCGTTGAAAATTTGGGGGCCAAGCAACACATAAACTTACAGGGTCTATTTTTTGCTGCACAGCAGATGTTCAGTGACCTTCTGCAGTGCTCGGGTGGGTGGGTAATAAGAATTCTACCGTGTTAGCCCGTGCTGTCTCTTTGGCAGGGGGCTCCTCTGCCAAAACTGGGTGCAGGAGAACTTCAGGGCCCAGGTGTTGACTGGAAGAGAAACACAAATTTTGATTGCTTGTATTTTCCTTAAAACAATGTTTTTAGGGATATATATATATATATATATATATATCATGTCTACTCCGTCTTCCTGCTTGTTCTTTTATACCTCCTGAAACTGCTTTGAGTTCAAAGTTTGTGAAACTCTTCCTCTTCCTGATAACCCCCACTGCCTGTGATGAGACAGACGGTGGTAGTTGAGACTAAAATGATAGCGGAAGTCCCACCCAGGATCCTGTTGCAATTGGTGAGATGGTTTTAAGTTTGTGGGTAGAAGCTGCTGGAGGAGTGGTGATTGGCCCGGGAGCCTGGCAGCTACTCGTGTGCTTTTCCTCAGGGAAGTTCGGCTGAGGGGCAGTTGTGCCGCTCACGTTTTCAGTCGGAAACGAAAGGGATGCCATGTCTTGGGTTTGATGATAGTTTTATCTTGCTCAAAGATGGAGAATTATAATGTAGTACTTTAATTACTATTGAGATGAGAGTGAGCGTTACTTGTTTGCTGTTTTGGTGACAGCACAGCCTATGTCTTACGTGAGTTTCCCAGGAATTCTGTACTTATATTGCTTTGGGTTAGAATCATTTTATCTGTATGATGGATGTATGTTTGGGAAGAACCGTTGGATTATTTTTAAAAAATATCTTTTACACTCTTTAGTATCTCACATACTTAGCAGGTGATCAGAATTTTGACCAATGTATTTTTGGAAACTAGATTTTAATCACATTTTAGATAACATATTCCACTTAGGTGAGTGGAAAAAGCTAACTTTGTCTTTAGCTTTAGATAATCTTTTAATTTCTGGTATAGAATTACGATATAATGTCAGTTGCACAGATTAATATTGTATTGACTCCTCTCCTGGTGGTCCCTTACTTGGCCACCTCACCCAGGAAATCAAGTTATTACAAATTTCTCAGCAACTAAACCAGATGTCAAAAAGGTTAGGTACGACAATAAGAAAAAAATAGCTTTCTCCTTCCTCACTGAAGAACCCATTAAGCTCTCTCACTCACAGACTGGCCTCTCCCTTTTAGATGTAATTCTAACAAACTTGGTTATCTATTTTCTCAATCCAGCTTGGGAAGAGGGTGAAGAGGAAAGCCTGCCAGAGGCAGGAGGACCATTAATAGCAAGAAGTGACAAGGGAGAAGATTTAAAAAGCTATAAAAAGAAGACATAATTCTGGGCTATTTTAAAAAAGAAAAACAGCCCTACGATTCAGTAGTCCCCGAGGGCAGCACATTTTTTATTTTATAAGGATTTTTGAATCAGGAAAATTTATCTTCAGTATTATCCGTTTAAGAGACAAGGCAGTGTATGCTATTATTTTAAAAAGATATCTAAATGGTGAAAAGGTAAAATCATGATGAAGGAGTAATTCATGTGTATTAGAATGGGTGAAATAAAACACTGGACAATACCAAGTACAGCTGAGCCCCTAGAACCTTGCACACTGCTGGTGGGAATGTAAGGTGTCATCACCACTCTGGAAAACAGTTTGATACTTTTTTGTAAAACATGTATGTATGTATGTATGTATATATATATATATATGTATGTTTACTGTATGACAGTTACTTTTTTTTTAAGTCAGGGTCTCACCATGCAGTTCCATGCTGGCCCTGAACTCTCTGTATCCTGGACTGGCCTTGAACTGAGGGCAATCCTTATGCATTAGCCTTCTTAGTGCTAGGATTACCAGTGATTGGCACCATGCCTCCTGATAATTACTATTTTTAAAAAGGGTAAACATTGCTAAGGAATTGACGTGAACACTAAACTGTATATAATACTGCTTAAAAGATATGTTTCTTAAAAGGTAAACTTAGCTTGTTGGCCTAGCATTGAGCCTTTCTAACGTTTTTATAATTTGACAGAAAGATGGTTTTCTTTTATGCTTCTTTAGTTTCTTTGGTAGAGTACTACTGCCTTTTCTATAAGGTTGTAATTGTATTTCTCTGACCATTAGATGTTGGCCTGTGTATGAACTTACTTTGTTCAGGAGATTGAACTGCCTAACTTGAACTTGGTTTTAGTGACTACAAGCAGAATATTTTCTTTTGTGCCTTTAGTTGCCATAACCTTTGAAACTTCAGTGAGTGACTTAATGTTTATTTTAAAATATTGGTAGCATTTAACACTTTCCTAAATGCTGTTCTTCAAGGCTAAGACTGATGGCATAGGTGTGAGGGTTTAGCATGAAGTCTTTCAGATCTTAACCTGAATTTGCTTCCTTCAGAATTTTGTTAAATTGGTACTCTGGTTTATTTGCTTAGATCTTGCATAAGATGGTGTTCCTGCTTGAAAAGAGTAGAAGAATGTGAGATTAGATTATGTTTTCGGATTGTTATGGTGAGCATAGCAACATGTTTTTAGGGATGATGTTCGGTTTTCTTATGTACCCAGTGGGGGAAGGAATGTCCTGGTATTAGACCAGGTGCTCGCTAGGCCCCTCTACCTGATTCCCTCATCTGTGCGCCATGCCTTACTTCTCTCTTTTACCTGTGCAGAGTCAAGATTGCCAGTTCAGTGGCATCCGGAAACAAGTCACCAGTAACCCAAACCAGGCGTGGTGGCCCATGCCTGTAATCTTAACATTTTGAGAGGCTGAGGCAGGAGG
>PVKN010042519.1:0-10398 GCA_004027915.1 Capromys pilorides | reverse complement strand
CCAGAAACTACTGGAATGTCACTACTATTATAAAGTCGGCTGATTCAAGGCTATTTTAAGATCAAAACAAGGAGTGATCTTCTAAGAAGATTCAAGAAAACTGCTTTTTCAGTTTTTTCTTTTTTAAAAAAAGAATGCATGCATGGTAGATGATTTCAGTTGCCTCTAAAAATCTGCAGTAATTTGAGCACAATACTTACGTTACTGGCTAGTATTGTGGCAACTGGAGATAAATCTGCAGTCACTACCACTAAAATTTCTTGGAATTGCCTTTCTCTGATTTACTTACTAGAAATAATTTGCTAAGACTATACTTTGAAGATATCTTCAAAATATCATCTTCAGAATTTGAAACAAAAGATTTTTATTTTGTAATATAAATTTTAATGGGTTAATAAGAAAATATTTTTAACCTTTCTCTGAATTTTTGGGTAGTGTCTAATGAATACAGCAGTAGAAAGCAAATGCTTGAACTCTTAAAAGAATTCTACCCTGTAGTTTGCAAACTCTTTCAAACCTAGCCTTCACACATGCTTAACTGGCAACGAATTACTTATCAGCATTAGTACCTAGAAATTCCATTTTTTTCCTAAGGGTATTACAGGAAGTTGCAAATCCTAAGGTCCGAATGATCTAGTTTCCCGCCAACACTGGAATTTCTAATTGATCTATTAGGATAATTTTACTGTCATCCTACATGACACATCTAATGGTGTTTAAAAAAACGCACCGCAACACAACAAAGTCAGAAACCTCGTAAAGATGATTCATGACGTCTATAAATTTTATTTATTGTAAACCATTAAACTACACGAACCGTTGATTTAGAACGCTTCCCAACTCTAAGTAGTTTAAAAGAATATTGGTAGGCTTGAGGATCTTCTTTTTCATTTATTTTTTTTGGCATAGGTTTGCAGTACACAGTGATGATATTCCTCTTGGGGAGCTGGAATATGCAAATACAACATCTTAATTGTTTTTTTTCACCCTCTCCCCTATGTCTTGGTCCCACGATCGTCTAGTTAGACGAGCAAAACAAAACCATTCTTGTTCCTTTAAGTCGTGTTACCTGCTTCTTTGGACAACACTTTGCAGGAAAAAATCAGTCAAGCCCAAAACGTACTTAGAAAACAACTCTTTAACAGAAACGAAGCCCTGACGTCAGCGCCCCGGGTCTTTCAGATCCGCTCCGGCTGTGACAGCTCAGAGAGCCCAGCGTCCACAGGACGAAGAGGGTATCTTCGGGAGACACCGTAAGGCAGCTTCCCTCAGGCTCTGCACCTCCTGGCATTTGCCACAAGTCCCCAAGGCACAACCGCCTCGGCGGTGACAGAACAGCAGCGCTTCCCTGCGGCCGCTAGCGCCAGTTCTGTGTTGGCGGGAGAGGAAAGCCGACTCCAGCTACACTCTGGAGGGCGGGGCGGGGGAAGGAGCCGGAGCCGCTCTAGCCTCGCCTCCGAACCAACGCTCCTTGTTCTCGATGGTCTTCGCGCGGCCTTCTTCTCCTACGCCACTTCCGGTTCCTTTTAAAGGCCCCACACTGCGCCGCGCGTGCAAGGAAGGTATAAAAGGGAGCGAGAGGGCGGGACCGATGGGGGAAGTAGCGGCGGAGGGGGCGGGGGTGGCGCAAAGGGCGCGCTCTGGCGTCACGTGACCGGGACGCGCCGTTCTTCCGTCGGCCATTTTAGGTGGTCCGCGGCGGCGCCATTAAAGCGAGGAGGAGGCAAGAGTGGCCGCCGCTGCTTCATATTCCTTTCTAGCGTAGCTGGAGAGAGTGGGAGTGCGCGCCGCGCGCGAGTGGGAGGCGAGGGGGGCAGGCCAGGGAGAGGCACAGGAGCCTTCGCAGCCACGCGCGCGCCTTCTGGGTCTTGCGGTGTGTTCGGCGCGGTAGCGGGCGCGCGGCGGCGGGGATCCCTTCGCTGCTACTTGGGGCTCGCGGCAGCGGCGCGGGTGTCGTCTCGGCGGCGGCGGCGGCGGTAGCACCATGTCGGAGGAGCAGTTCGGCGGGGACGGGGCGGCGGCCACGGCGGCGGTGGGCGGCTCGGCGGGCGAGCAGGAGGGTGCCATGGCGGCGACCACGCAGGGGGCAGCGGCGGCGGCGGCAGCGGGCGGTGGAGCCGGGGCCGGGGGCGGAACGGCGGCCGGAGGCCCAGAGGGCGGCAGCTCCGAGTCCGAAGGCGCCAAGATCGACGCCAGCAAGAACGAGGAGGACGAAGGGTGAGTAGGGCCGCTGGCCCCGGCTTCGCGGCCCCGCACCGTCACCGTCCCTGTCCCTGGCCCCCCGCGCCTGGCCTGCGCCGCTTCCCCTCCCCCCGCGTCCCCACCTCCGCCGTCACCATGCGGCTCCCGCCCGCCCGCCCTCTTTCCTCCCGCGCGGTCTCCTCCCACCGGCTCAGTCGCCAGGATTTTTCCCGCCCGTCTCGGGGACGTCTTTTTCCTGTTCCCGCTGTTTCCTCCTGAACCCTTTTCTTGACGTCCCGGTTTTCTATTGCGATCGCTGAGGTTTCTGTGGACCTGTGAGCCCTCGGAGACGGCCAGCGGTAGACCCGCAGCATCCGAGCGCACTCCACGCCAGGCTCATTTTACACTTTAAATAAGTTTCGCCTTGGGAATCCCCCACCTCCCGCACTTTAGATGGTTACACAACGGCGGGCTTCTCTAGACCCCGCGTTAGGACCTGTCGCGATGCCCGGGTTGCGGGTGAGTGGGCTTTGCCGGCGGGCGATAGGCCGAGTTGCTTTCCCCGCGCACTCTCTTCGCGCTCCAAGCTGTTGGATGCCCTGATGGAGCAGTGTATACTCTACTTTTTTTTAATGCCATTTATATTTTTTACATGTCTTCCCCAGTGTTCAGTTAAGGATCCTTTTGAATTGCTGTTCTCGTTGGCTTACTCACTGTTAAAAGTAGGGCCACTTGCTCCTTTTTCTAAAGTCTTGTACTGTCCCGTGAGATAATTTTTTTTCAGGTTTTTGAGTATTAGGTTGCTTTTAATATGAGAAACAGTGGTATGTGCTACCAAGAGCTGCTTTTAATATATGGAGTTGCAGCATCTGGGAGCATAATACAGGAATTAGCTGGAGTTACAAGATCAGGTTAATTGGGGTTGACTACTGATCTTGGGTTAGTGTTTCCATTCCTTTTTGTAATGGATGTGTGTGTGAGAATTTTTTCCCTCATTATACAAAATAAAAAGACACTCTAACCTGGCATTAGAAATCATGACTTCCTTTCCTGGGTAAGAGCACAGGATTGGGTTTGGGGGGCACTTTGGAATACTGTACAGTGTAGTTATAATCCCAGCCCAGGCAGAGTCTTGTCAGGCTGTTTACTGATGGTGGAGGAGGGAGGGGAAATGAGACCTTTTTCCTTGTGAAACAAATAATAATCTTAAAGTACTTATAGCTTAATTTGAGGAATGTTATGCCTTTAATGTTTGTAGCTTATTTAGAACCTTAAGCCTTTAGCATTTTTAGGTTTTTACTTCTTGAATTCTGTTCTTTGGACAGAAGCACCAAAGTGAATTAATTGTATAACTTGTATTGTTTGCGACAGGCTTATTATAATGTCCTGAGTTCAAAGCACAAAGCACCTGCCTTTGTAGTTATCTACTGTTGAACTGAAGTGTAAATGAATTAAAAGTTTTAACCCTAACAATGCCAAAAACTAAAACTAGAATTTTGATTGGTTGCTGTACCGGTTGTTAATTCCCTAGCCATTCAAACTCCTCCCCACGACACACTGAAGCAGCGACGGCACAGCGGGAAGAATGGTAAAACTTTTAAATTTTATTTCTGTATTATAAAGGTTTCAATCGTTATGAAATGCAGAGGTTATATGTTGGTTAGTTGCCCATTGATTTCCCCAGGAAATTCTAGACATTGCTAGTGTTTTAGGCTATCTTGTACCTGGGATGTAAAACTACTGGGTATCATGTATTTTTGGGCAAGATTGATGCCTTTATATGGTATTTGGTCGGTGGTAGTGCATGTAATTATAGTTTGGTTAAGTTAAGCTAAATATAATTAGTATGTTTATCTGACCAAGAATGTGATTTCACGTTTATTAAGAAAATTTTTTGTTGAAATTTGAAGTGTAATGCTAAATATAAAGAGTGCTTTATAAACTACTGTGTTTGATGTGTCTTGCATGTTGTACTGAGATACTCTGGAGATGTTAAGTACAGCAATTTTCGATGACTGCATTATATAGAAATGTTCTTCTTTTCCTACTCACGATATTAGTACATACCCTTTTAATAAAAATTGGGTATGAACCATTTAGAGGTGAGGCTCTTGTGGCTTACTAATACAGCTCTCACCAGCTTTTTCTCACTGATTTGGCTGGAATGTTATAGTTGTATATGTGTTCACAATTGCATGACTTTCCTTTGGAAGCTAGTCCGTTGGTTATTCTTACATCTTACCTTCACCTCCCCCTGGTGTTGATCTTCATGTCGGTAGAAACATAGTTGACGTTTATTGTCCACCATTGGAAATTTGAGAGCTGATTTTTGCATATAGCTAGTTGTCTTACATCTGTGCGAACTGCATTGTTTTAAGAGCCCATTTGGGATACATTTAAGTTTTACACAAAATTTATTTACCAGTGTATTCTGCACTGAAATCTTTCCAGTGTTAGATGGGAGATAGACTGGAAAAAAGTAAAAAAATGAAAGGAAAAAGGCTAATAAGATCAGAGTGATACATTGGATAAATATGTTACTCTAAACGTTACTTCCTCTGTTTTGATGACTAGTGGGCACAAATAGTTCAGTTTCACTGCTGTATAAATAGCAAATTAAGAGTAAACTGACTTTATTCAGTTACATGTTATGACTGTAATTGTTGCGGGAAATTAAAAATGATACTTATAGATTTGAATGTCAATATTTTTACTTTTATTAGAATTATCCTTGCTCTGCTACTTCATAATCATTTGGGGTGACTCATAATAAATAAACATTTTTAGATTATGACCAGTTGTCTACCTTGTAGGTTATGACCACTTGTCATCCACTGAAAATAAGTTTGCACTTACAAGATAGTTCTTTTTCTCTCTGTCTCTCTGTCTCTTTCTTGTTTTTTTTTTTTTGGAACTCATAGGGTCAAGTAATCTTCTCTCCTCAGCCTCCTGAGTAGCTGGGACTACAGGTGTGTGTCACCATGCCTGCCTCCATAGTTCTCATTTTTAATGTCTAACATTTGACTTAGTAACTGCCAAATTACTCAGCCTCATTTTCTTCCAGATACTAATTTTGAGTAAAAATACCTGAAAAACACAAAACCTATTTTTTATTATCTATGCACTTGCTGTGCCTGTGTGTTGCTTTGCCCCCTATTTTATGAGGGATATTGGGCAACAGTTCTGTAACATTCTGTTATGAAGACTGATATGGTTAGTAGGTTCAGCATCTAAATTTAACAATTCTGTGTGTGTTTCCTTTTACAAATCTGAGGGTAGAGCATTTAGTTTAATCAAACATTTTAAAAGTTAATTTGTTGTAGAGAGTTCTTCCTTTCTTTTTTTAATGAGAATGAACAGTTTTGAGGACATCCCAGTTAGGGATTTATGGGATGCTTCCACATTTTACTGTAGGCTTGAGAATAATGCTTCATTTCATAGTGAAATGACTTCCTCAGTTCACCTTGCTCTAATCTTTGTAATATTAACGTCCCTGGTTTTTACTTATGAGCAATTACATTGGAGTTTTCCATATTGGTTTGTAGTGTGGAATCATTTTCTCTGCAGTGTTGCAGTGCTGTCAGGGTAGGTACCTTAAAATTACTTGGTGTCTGGTGCAATACACATGCCATGTAGTGAAGTATCTGAGGGAGTGTTTTTAAAATTTAAAGAACATTGGAAAATTGTTATGCTAGCTTTGGGACAGTTTTACAAGGTAGGTATGTGAATTCCCTCTACATTTGATTGTTTAGGAAGGACTAAACATAGTCCCATTAATGTATCAGTTATTGTGCAATAGTATTTTTTATTAATAAATTTGATCTTAAGCAGTGGAGTATGCACAAATGTGATTCTTCCCCTCTGCGAATTGCTATAGGAAACTGTCAAATTTTAAAAGAATAGGCTTTCACATGTTTTTATTTAAATATAAAATAAGTTTTTATACCTTAGTGTTTCTGGGGTAATCTGGACATGGTTTGCTTTGTAAAGCGATTACATAACAGTCAAATGCCAAATTTATGACCTTTTCAGGAAAGTTGAATTTAGCCCAGGTGGATGGGTCTCTGTGAAACACTCTTTGGAAGCTGACATATTTCCAGGGTTAAAATTGCACAAACTGATGCTACAAATATGTTGATTGAGGTGGTGAGCATTTAAGGGAGAAGGGTTAAATTCTTCTATTGGTGATGTTAAGAATCCAACCCCAGGCCCTTGTCCATGGTAGGCAGATATTCTACTACTATCTAGGCAGATATTGAACTACACATCCCTTTGTGTTAATTTTTTAGCAAAGATACTGAAAATTACTTAGATCTCTTCAGTTTAGAATTGAAGAATGTTATTGACCTTTTCAGTACTATTTTTGGGATAACGGTGTTTGTCTCAAACCTGGAATTTTCTTTTTTCTCCCAAACCAGGTGATCCCTTCTCATATATTTTTAATGTTGTGGCACTCTATCATCTGTAAAACTGCCCCAATAGATTAATATCTGTTTAGTCTTCAAGTGATGATACAAGATACACTTGAAAATAGTTAAAAGGACTAAAATAATTTTCATATTTTTTGAAGATGTGCATCTCTAGTGTGCATATTCACAAATGGAGTGATATGTGTAAGTTTAGTCCAAGTTTAATTTGACTTTCAGCATTTTAGTAGATAGGGCACTGAACTGGATGGTGGAAGTGTGGAATCTGTTTCTGTTCACTTTCAACAGTGTGGTCTCAGGTAATATGTTTATTATTTGGTTTGCGGATCTCTGTGTTGGAAACAATGCTCATCACAGGAAGATTGACAACATAGCCTACTTTCATAGCTTGTATGTATTTATCCTGTGTCCTAATAGTTGATACTGCCAGTGATTTACTCCTGTGGAGTAAAGGTAAGCATGTTTTTAGTTTTTGGAGCATTACTTGTTGATCATGTCAGGTATTAAAAATCATTGGGAGTAGGGAGGGAAGGCTCCTGTTTACTGTGATGTTTGATCAATGACCGAAGTGGATTCCTTTAAATATTGGGTTATTTCCTGTAAACTCCTGCTTATCAAGACCACCAAAAAGCTCCAAACAACCAGAAAATTCACCTCTCATGCTTCAGTATTGTGAGGTGGATGAAATATACATTCAAAGAGAAACCAACAAACAGTATCAAGAAGTGACTTTCCTACAAATTTTTACTTGTGTTGCAAATTAATGACTTTAAAATGTTGACAGATTTAAGAATTCATTAAAAAACATAATCATTTTCAGATTTTAGCATCAGTTGTCAATAGAGTACTTCATAGAATTATCAATAGGTACTGCTCTAGTTAATCAGAACGTTGACATCTATGATAAGGAAGTAACTGTTCCTTAACTTCTTGGTAAATGGGAGTTTACCACATAGAGCCGATAGGCAACGTTAAAGAATATAATGTCATTCTTTCCACGTATTGAAAAAGAAACTTGGTTTAAGCATTTATAAAATTTATTTTGTAAGCTTGTTTAACTTATTAGATATTTTCAATCTATTTTTTTAATAGTCATTTGGGTTCCTTGTGAAGTACGAAGTAGTGCAACTAATAGAATTAATTTTGGTTTGAAAATGTTTGATCCTTATACATTTTAGTCTTGAATAATAGGATTTTTTTTTATATTGTTAAATCTTTTCCATGTAAAACTAGGGGGGAAATTACTCATTAAAATGGAGAAATAATGCTGGAATGTAATTTTTGTTGGCTGAAGAATTTCAGGAGGAAAGATTTACTAATTTTAGTGTGGTTTTTGTGTATGTTAAGCCTGGCCAGATCTAAAAAGTTTGGTAATTTGTCAAATAAAAGTTTGTCAAAATATTTACTAGGATAGTTTTTCTTTTTAGTGGGACCGGAGTTTAAACTCACGACCTTGCACTTGCCAGGCTGGTACTTGTGCCATGGAGCTATCTCCCCAGCCCCACTAGGATAGGTTTTTTACAAATTCTAAAGTCATTTCGCTACTATGGGATATTTAGTTGTGGAGAAATCTCATATCTTAATGGTAGAAGTTTAAAATAAATAATAACTTCCAAATAAAAATACTCCCGACTTGCATTTAGATTTCAATGTGGTTAAAAGGAGTAATTACAGGTAAATAACAATTACTTAAATGAGAATTAGTGAGGTAATACAACACTATTGTAAAAAGTGACAGTGCTTGGTCAATTATGCTGTATACTAGAAATATTTGCCCAGTAGATACTCTTCTATTTTTAAACTGTCAGAACTTGTTATGAAGCCTTATATGTAAGGTTATGATTTATATGGAAGTGTTTAAAAGTTACATAATACCTATTTTTGCTTCCTACTTCAAAGTGAGATAAAAGGTAATGGGATTTCATTTTTAAGAAAACGTTATCCAGTAAAGAATTGTTAGGGAAAGTAGGTTTTAAATATTTACTACTTCAGAGTGGTAAACCTAATTATCTCAGTAGTTGAATTAGTTTACTGCTGGAAAAAGAATGCCAGGATTATTAAGTTGGACCATTTATCTGTCAGCCTACACTGTTCCATAAAGTACTGCATGTATGTAAGTACAGTCATCATGACTTTCAGAAGCTACGCATAAGGCTCTTAAAAGACCTATTTTCCAGCCTGGTTTTTTTCTCCCGTTATGGGGTATTTAAATATTTCTGCGTATTTTAAGGCTTTAGCATTGAAAATATTAGTGTGGATTTGTGTTAAACTCATGACCTTTTTACTTTAACGTTGGAAAGTTTATAATGTCTATAGTTAAGAACGTAAACAAATTGAGCAGGTGAAAAAAGTTGCTTTAGTAAATAATGTCTGCATTGTGTTCTTTAAAAAATAATTTACCAAGCAATTGGAATGGGTTGGGCTGTGTTTTGTGCTTGTAAGTGTATTGGCCCAATTTAATCCTAATTGTAGGTGCCTTCAGTTAAGGTGGGGAAAAACAGCTTTCAAAATTTTTTTTAAATAGGGTTATATAGTAAGTGGGAGAGCTTGGGTTTAAACATAGGGAGTTTGAGTTTATTGCCTTGAAACTTGCACTGAAACAGTGCAATAAATGTCCAAAACAGCGTATCTACCTGAGTGACAGTAGCATTTGGATAGTCATTTTATAGAGTTGTGTTTGGCACTGAATTTTTAAATTTGGTGTACTGTAATAGCTGTGAAAACAAAGAAACATTTCTTTGCTGAACAGGTGTTAAATTGAATACTGTTTGCCTTTGGGGTGAAATGTTTAGTAATGGGTAGGATTAAGAAATTTGCTAATAAATACTATAGATGAAAATCTATATATTCTCATTGGGGATTATTGATTCACTTACAGCTGAAGGGTCAAATTTTAAACTTAAGTTGCAGCATTAGCCGTTTTTGTTGCTACTTGAACAAGTTGGTAGTTTAATTTTGCTGCTTAGGAATTTTCGAAGTAATATCTCTACTTCATTGGAAAGTGTTTGCATCTCTACAGGAGTGACAGCAGCTTGAAAATCAGTCTGTATTCAAGGCAGCGGAGGTAATCTGGACAGACAGTAGGTATTGTGCTTTAAGCAAGATACAGTCCTATAAAATGTAGATAATTTAAATTGGTGTTAATCTCAGGCCCTTTTACAGTTTGGTGGAAAATGCATGCCAGCGTTTGAGAGAGGCAAAATAAATGTCTGCTTACTTATAAATATAGTAAACATACCTTGTATTATAGTGGTGTACAGTCATAGTTGTGCCCACTGAATAAAGATTACTAATGGGGGAATGTATTTGATATTCTTTGTGTTAGTTGCAGTACATTCACCTATCTGTTACTGTTTTAACCAGTTAGAGCAGAAGAAACAGCCAAAGTGCTTTTGGATTGCCAAAAGTCTAGTGTATTTGGCTTAAGGACCACTGAGTCTATTGCTCAGAAACTACATTTTAATGCATAATTTGAAGAGTTTTAAGAGCTGGCCACTTAATATGTAAAATGAAAGTTAGAAATGATGCTGTTTAATCTGGCAAAAGTGAAAAATAAAACTTTAAGAAATAAGTTATACTTAAATATATTAGTGAGTAAGTCTTGTGGCTTTTTGAGATGACATCTGGCTATGTAGTCCAGGCTGGCATTGAACTGAAAATCTTCCTGCCTCACTTAAGCGTTGAGATTACTGGCATGGATGCTTGGCTTAATAAGTGGCTCTTTTAATTGTCGTATCTGGAGAACTATAAATCATTGTATGGAATATGTAAAAGTTATAGTTGACCAAGT
>PVKN010042518.1:0-10384 GCA_004027915.1 Capromys pilorides | reverse complement strand
GAAAGAGATTCAAATATTTTACAAAACTTTTTGAACAGAAGCCAAAGAGGTCAAAGAAATATTTACTAAGCAAGAAATACGCAATTCTTGGGAAGTTTCACTTCACACGATGGACCTAGTGCTGTCCATCTTCCTTACATGAAATGATTTCATTCTTCTTTATGGTTGAGTAATATTTCTCTCTACATATAGCATCTTGTTATCCATTTGTCTGCAGATAGGCATCTAAACTGTTCTCACAGCTTAGCTACTACAAATGGCCCTGCTTAAATTAGCTAGCTTCAGAGAGTTGCTAGCACATATTTTCCATTACAGATAAAACCTTAATAAATAAGGTAGACTTTCAGAGGCAAGAAAGGGGATCATGGAGCAGGGTGGGGGGAGATTACAGGATAAAAACTGATCGAACTATGTTAAATATATGTACAAACTTCCCAGAACAAACCCCTTATTTTTTAATACTTAAGGGTAAGAAAACAAAGCAACATCTTTATTTTTGTGGTTATTGAGAATTTAAAGGCCTTTAAAGATTTTTATTAATTTTAATGTGAAAGAAACAGCAATGAGACAGTTTCAAAATAGGTTAGTAGGACAGTTATAATAATTAATACATCACATATTATTGTCTTCATAGTAGTCGTTCAGAGTACAAGATGCAGACATGATATCTTTTCTAAACAATATTACTGCAAATCTTTATTCTCACTGAATTAAGAGAAAGTAGCTGTACATATAGCCCAATAACCCATAATAGTAGTGGGTTATTGGCAGAACTGGCAATGTTGGAAGCTGTTGACTTGAGCCTTTCATAGCTCAGCATACTAATCTGGCTTTACTTCTTATACGTCATGGTTAAATTTTTCTGCTGGATGGTTAAGATAAAGATAAAACAAGACCTGTATAACAAAAAATGTAACTTTTGTATCTGACAAAGTCAGTCAAATCCCCTCAGGATTTACTTTGAAACCATGTACAGCGCTTTGTAGAACTTTTGTCAGTGTCAGCCATCTGGATGAGTCATGCCCATTGCTTGACCAGTTTGCTCTCTGTGAAAGCCTATGAGAATGTTTTTTTCTAGATGACTCTCCTTAGGCACACTATACATCATCAGTCCCTTTCCTCTGTAGCCCTGTAATCTCCCTGAGCAGAAAATTTGGGACACCACTGAGTTATAGGATATTACAGTACAGGTTCTCTTATATCCTGAGTCTTCATCTTCATGTACTAAATACAATGTAATAAAATATGCATGTGCATAATTCTCAAACTCAGGTGCACTCTAAGAAACACAAATTAAGATTATACTTAGACACACGATTTATTAAATTGAAAATAGTTTCTTGTAACACTGTTGACAAGGGCACATATAGAAGAATGTGTATCAGAAACCTGCAAGAGGGATAATGGCATGTATTCTCAAGAAAGTTATCCTAATCAATTAAAAAGAGATGTGAAAAAGTGAAAACCAGACTAAAGAGTCAATAGGGAACTGTTCAAATAACAATACATAAAATGGAGTAACAGGTAATGAGTAAAATTGGGACACAATTTGTCTTTCATGACACAATGGTTAAGGTATAATTAAGAGTTAAAAAAAAAGACATAAAATAAAATGCATGTTCCTACAGAAAAATACCTCAATTTCTTTACCTAAAATAACATATATTATCTCTAAATACACACAGACAGGGACCCGTGAGATAGCTCAGTGGACTAAAGCGCCTGCTTAGGCAAGCACAGAGACCTTGGTTTGATCCCCCAAACCACATGCCACACCAGCCATGTTCTCCAGGGCCAGCACAGAGTCCAGGCATAGTGGCACACACCTGTAATCACAGAGCTGGGGAGTCTGAAAACACAAGAATCATTATGAGTCTGAGCTGCACAGTGAAAGCCTGTAGCAACCAAATGCATTACGTAAAAATTGAATACATACAAACAATTATACAGTATATGAAAGTAAACATAGTTAATAGCCCAATAACCAGTTGGTAATGGTGGATTCAAATTAATGTATGCACTTTCTTTTTACATTTTGTAGTGTATAAGTTTGGTTTTGAAAAAGGTTCTAGGGCTGGGGAGATAGCTTGGCGCTCTAAGCACCTGCCTGGTAAGTGCAAGGTCCCAAGTTCCAACCCTGGTACTGCATGCAGTGCCTGTTCAGGAATTGGGTGTGGTGGCACACACCTGTAATCCCAGCATTAGGGACACTGGCAGGAGGATCACTACAAGTCTAAACTGCATAGCAAGACCTGGTATCGAATAAATAAATTAAATAAATAAACAATCAAACAAGGTTCTAACCCTTTCTATATAAAAACAAACAAAATAGATGATAGATAGATAGATAAACAGATAGATAAGGACAGTCTCTAATCTTAGACTTGTATCTTTCGCTTATCTGTATCTTCTAATTTCCCAAAGCTGACTAATTGTTCAACAAATACAAGACAACTTTAAATAATAGGTTGAAAGTGTATTTGAGAATTTATATTGATGAATTATTAGGCTTTTGTTCATAAGAGTTCTATTCCAAAGCAGGTGACTGTGAATAGATATCTTTTATACCTTCTCTCCCATTGGGTCTTTTTCCTCAATTACCAGTTAAAACTGGATTCTGCTTTTTCACTGTCTTTCTCTCATCTATTGATGTTATTTCATAGTGGTTAAGATACTCATTAGAACACTAGTGTACTTTCTTATGTGAATGACTCAGGTTCTCTTCCCCACCTCTTTTCATGTTGCTACCTACTGGTCTCATCTGGAGAAAATATGGCTGCTTGTTCATATGGTCTTCTATTATGCTAAATTGTGCTCTACTCAACTAGGAATTGGATCCTCGCACACAACAGCACCACCGCACACACCTAGTACTGAGGATTGAATGTGGTCCTCTCACGAAACTACTTTTTTTTAATTTTTATTTTGAGATATAGTCTCACTAGGTCACTGGGTTTTCCAGGGTGGTCCCACTTGAAATTCCTCTGCCTCAGCCTTCCAGAGTGATGGGATTGCAGAAATATACTGCCATACTTGGCTAGAATGTTCTTCCCTTTTCTGTCCACATTCAGGACATTAGACTTATAGGACCTTTTAAACCCACACTACCTAGAAAAAGAAATCACGAGCAGATTTCTAGGATCGCTGACAACACAGGTGGGTCAGTATAACCGAGGAAGCTCTGCTAGATGAACTTCTGCTCACCCACATCTAGGATCTTTGTCTTACTTATTCTGCATCCTTGGGCTTGCCATGGTGCCAGGGGTGCAGAAAGCCCCCTATATATGCACTGTTTCCCCACACTGGTTGTGTTACATGTAGACTTCTCTTTTCCAGGCTAGAGGAGTTTCCATTTTTAACTCACCAACTTTGAGCAGTGCATTATATGCCTTACATCAATTATTATTCTTAACATATATAACATGGTACTTTTAGTTCTTTTACTAAGATTGATTTCAGTACATTACATGATACTAAAATGCACTGTATTTTCAGTGTGTTTTACAGTCACTCACTATAGTCATCTCAAAAATAAATGCAATTATATCTCAATATCTGTGGGGTAATCCAGGGTTCCCTGGCTGCTGTCAATATCCATAGATACTCATATCTCTTTATAGGAAATGGCATAATATCTCCATATAATCCACCTTCATTTTTGGTACACTTTAAATCATCTCTAAATTACATATAGTATCCAGTACAGTATACATGTTATGCGAATATTTGTTACTCCACATCATTTGTATTCCTTATTGATGTTCTTACTTTTTAGAATATTTATACCCATGTTAATTGATTAAATATTTGTGAACTCACATATAGAGTTTACTGTATTTATAAATTAAGAATATATCCAGGACCAGCCTGATATCTCAGCAGACCAAAGCACCTGCTTTGGGAAAGCACAGCAGATGGGGTTCTATCCTTGGCGTGCTGTGCCGACCCCACCCTCAGGGTGCGCTGAGACAGTGATTGAGACTGGGTGTGGTGGCCTGAGCCTGTTATCCCAGAACTTGGGAAGCTGAAAACAGGAGAATCACTACAAGTCTGATCTACGTTTACAAGGAGACCCTGTAAACCCTGTAGTAAATACAGGGGAAAAAAAGAATATATCCATTTGTATACTCCTTCATAATCTATGCATTGGTGCTTTACTATTCCATGGTGGGTTAGTCCTTATTAAAACAAACTTACATATTTCAGTTTTTCATTCTTTCCAATGTTGCTTCTCAGAGAGTGGACTTGCCTACAATTGATTTATATCCCAAATCAATTGCAGTTATTGAGGGGAAGTTCATTGTAATATTAGTAATTTACATTGCTATATAGATTTTCCGGGTCTTGCTTCACTTCATTTCTCAGGGCAATCACACTATTGTACACATTTCATCAAGTGGGTATTAATGAATTAAATAACTTGACTAAATATACACAGCTGCCGAAGAGGAAGACCAAAATTCAAGCAAGGATCTTTTCAGTTCAAATTTAGTTCTCTTTCCATCTTGAATTTATTCATTCAATAAGTATTTAATAAACATTCACATGCATGAGAAACTGTTCTGGTTGGCCAGGATAAAATGAGATGAAAACATAGTCTAGTCTCACAGAACTTGCACTTATCAGGAGAATCTGACCTATTATTGACATATAAAAGAAGTATTAAGTGACCAGAAAGCTGCTAAGAGCCAGGATAGAATCAAACAGATATAAGAACCTCAGTTCCTTTTAAATGCTCGGTGATATTTCTTGGGTGCTTCCTCTATTCCAGCTGTGGAATTGTGCGTTTTTCGTGTACTAATTTGTGCATCCTCCCTTGGAGGTGGGTTCTGGTAATAGCACCCTCCTTGGACAGACAAGGAATGGAGGCAGAGTGATGGCACAACTTCCCCAGCTGCCATTCTGGAGCCCTGCCTGCTTTCAGTTCTGGGTGCCTGCTGAACGGACCTTGAGACAGCGTCCCTGGCTGTGCGCTCTCAGCACTTGACCTAAAACCCAACGCAAGAAGCTATGGGGTACAAATCGCTTACAGATCAAAGAAAGCGTGCTCAGGAGTCTCAGATGATACGGATTTCTTCAGTCACCTTCTGTACTGCATCTACTTTGTGTCTATAACCTCACACTTGGGTTATCACCCCTGGCCTCCCTGCTGGTGTGGGCTGCTAGCATGGAGGTTCGAACGGATTCTGCTCTCACTGACAACAAGCAGCAGGGTTCTCCGCTCTTGCCTTGCTTGTGTGGCTTTTGTAGTGTTATTTGTTTTCTGGGAATCAGCACATAAGCAAGAGGGACAGCCAAAATGAAAGGAGCTGATCACTAGTGACTGCCATTCACAAGACAGATTAGGACCAGGACAATGGTGGAGAACAAGTCTCAGTGGCCCCGTCCCTTGGCTCAGTTGCCTGGCCTCAATTTGAGTCCAATTGCTTAATTTTCCGCACACCCGGAGAAAGCCAATTCCCAAAGCACTGTGTCTTCTTTATATTTCTCCATAATGTAGTCTCTGGCTGTTTAACTGCAGCAGGCTTTATGATAGGGTTGTTGTTTGTGTTTTTCTTCCTTGGCAGTAGGCATAGAACTTTAATTTCAAAAGACACACTCAAATTCAAACAGCCCTGAATGGCTTACACAGAAAGTGGGATGTTTTCTAGCCTCGTTTTTAAAATATTACAATTTTTTATTAGGCAATTTTATCATTGTTATAAATAAGTAATTGTACTGGGGAGAAGGGATAATCCTTATTTAATTAAATTCATCTATACTCCCAGGTTGGCAGCAACAAGACATATGTGAGACTAATACCCGCAGCCTGCCTCTTTGCATGTGCAATTAAAAATTCACTCTACAGTAGCACTGGCAGTTTAGTGTTGCTTTTGGCATTTACAAATTCTTTTATTTTGTGACTTTTTTTTACCATACACATATGCTGGAGCAGATGTTGCTTATTTGTTGTTTATTCAAATCTGTAGGCTCTGGCAGCTAACTCCATTGTTCTGTAATGAAGCTTTATTCACTGTCCTGTATTAGGACCCAGCGCCTGCACAGAGGCTGCGCTAGTTCCCAGTAGGACGCCACAGTGATTGCCCTTGTACTTGGCTGTTTATTGTTGGAAGCTTGTGCTGGGGGAGAAGGCGGCAACAACAAAGGGTGAGGGGGTCAGGCTGGGGCGAGTGCAAAGGAACGACAGGAAGGTCACCTAGCTGCTCTCTGCTCGACATTTCTACCTGGTGGTCTCAGACTTGGCACCAAAGCTCGTCTGCTGTGGGGATTCGGTGCCTGCAACTTGGAATCGTTTTCTTCCTGTTCTTTTCTCCTTTTCCTTTCACTTCTGGTGACAAGCAGTGTCCACTGCCTTTTCCCACCCCCATTCTCTTCTTTACAGTGTGTCTATCAATTCATTAATGGCCATGCTCAGCCCTATGAACTCTGTCCCATGCAAACCTGATTCACCAATATTTCACACCTTCATTGCGTTTTTCTTTGTCCAGATACAGGTTTTGGCAGTCCACATCTTGGGGGCAGCCACACTTCATAAAGTTGAGAATGTCAGGTCCATGTTGACCATAATAAAGACCTGCTGATCCCTAAAGATTGGATGCCAATTTGAAGACATTCGCCTTCTGGAAAACCCCTGTCTTGGCCAGGAGGCAATCAATCAGAGATGTAACCACCTCCATCTGGCACATTATGACATGGAACCTCACTATTAACACATTTGTGATTCATCTTGTCCCAGTGAGTGGTGCCAGGGATCAAACCACATCCTCCCTCCCCATGGCAGCTGGGAGCATTCTAGCTTCCCAGCAGGCAGAGTTAACACATTGGCTCCTGTGACATTGTAAGTAACAATTCTTTTAATTATCACACCTTCCCTTCCCCCTTCTCATCCATTCCACAGACAGTTGGGCACCATGGGGATATTTTGCAGTGAGCAGCAAGTACTTTCCTTAATTGACTGAGTATGTTTCAATAGCAAGATGCCGATATGATTACTATTGAATGAATGGGGAAGTCAGTTGAGGCTGAGTTCTACAGATACAACACCCTACATTTGTGAAGGGGCTATTACTTCCATAAAGATGCTGTAGTGATCATTTATATTTTTTATGTTGTCTATACAATGAATGAGAATTTCTTCAGATTTGAATTCAAAGTCTTTTTAAATGTAGTTACTCCAGAGTTTCAATGTCTTTTCCACTCTGATCTCAGCCTACTTTCTGTCTATACCCTATACTCTTCATGTGTTGGGTTGCTCGGAATGCCCCCAACTTCCCCATTTTTTACAGCTCTGAGCCTGTATTGCTTGTGACCTTGCCATGGAATCCGTTTCCCATCCCCTTTTCTATTTGCCAAAGGTCATCTACCCTTCAAAGTTTCAGTCCAGGTACTGCTATTCCTATGATCTCTTCCAGCTACCCAGTGCCCCCATGTAACTCCTTTGGTGCTCCACAAAATACACATGTGGCACTTTGCCATAGACCTTAACTCATTTGCCTTGTAAGATACTTAGCTGCTAACAAAACGTACATTCCTCACTAAACAATTACTATCTTATACACAGGGATTGAATTCAGGGCCTTTGCACCGAGCTACATCCCAATCTCTTTTTATTTTTTTGCTTTGTTTTACTTTTCAGACAGAGTTTCACTAAGTCACTAAAGTACCCCAGTTGGGCTGGAACTTGCAAGTCTCCTATCTCAGTGTCCCACAAAACATGTACCATTATCTCCCTATTAATTCGTTTAGGAATACCTGGCATGCATCTTTATATCTATCTCTCATCTAGGCATTGATATTTCCTCTGCAGATGGGTTAACGTGGGGCTTAGAAGGAAATAAATATTTATTGAAAACCATGGGCGGCAGGCAAAACATGAAGCACCTTATATTGTTAATTCATCCTCAGAACCTCCCTGGAAGTTCATGGAATTATTCCCATTTTGAAGATAAGAGAACTGAGGCTCAGAGAGGCTAAGGAATTGGTCAAATTCACCCAACTAGAGAGTAATTGAACTAGTATTTGTGGGTCTGTCTGATCTGAAAGCTTTTATGCTTGTTATAATATTCTGGCTTCCTGAGCAAAACCAATTAATGTTGCTATGTTAGAATAGTTAAGATACCACCCTAAAATAAGAATGAGATTTAGAGTTTCACAAAACAAACACTACTATTTTTCTAAGGAAATATTAAAATCAAAATGTATGATTATGTGTGAAATGCTTCACATTAAAAAATCAAACAAGCCAAAGTTTATGATTTAACTGGCATTTGAATTTATTTAAATTCAAGCCTAATAATAATAACTACTACCACAATCATCTTTCTAAGCCAGTATTCCTCCCTGGAATTTTATTAGATGTGAAAATGAACAAGAACATATTTTATTATGCTGCTTGTAAAAATTAAGCTCATATTTAACAAGGGATGTTTTCTCAAGTTTATCAGAGAAGGGTTAATGTCAGATATAAAAATAAGAAACCTATATTTTGTTTTAGCCTGGAGTTATACTGCAAGAATCAAATTTCTCACAGGCTTTTGAGGTTCTGGATGGGTCACTGTGGAAGAGAAAAAGAGTGGAACAATGGTAACTGATAGCAGCTCTGGAAAGGACAGGCCGGTAAACTTGATGTTTTTCAGATGCTCTTTGATATGACACAGTTCAATGTGAATTTTGTATCAATATTTTAGGTCATTAATTAAGGAGTCTCCAGAAATCCCTGAGAGTGTGAAATTCATGTAAATATCAACTGTGTGGGAGAGCAACGGGAATGGGCACCTCCCCACCCTCTCAGCTTTGTGCTGAGAGGAAAATCATTGATCCTGTCTTATGTGACAAAAATATGAGGAATGTGAGGCAACAGAAGAGGCTGAGCAGATAAGGCGTCATGATGAGAAGGCAACCACAGAGAGAAGAGGCCTTGGGTACGAGGGTTACTCTTTCCATTTCTGGTCTTGCTCTGCCCGTGCTTGGCTTGGGATGGGAGTGGGCATTTGGCATCCTGATCTTCCCCAGAACGTGGAAACAGGGGTGCGGCTTGGTCTCCGTTCTGGGAGGAGAGGTTGGAGGGGAACTCAGAGCCAGAGCAGCTGAAATCATGGTTTGCGTTCCCTGCTGCCAACTCTGTTCATCTTCTGCTGCCTGCACGCCCTCGCTGATGATGTCCGACACGGTTCGTGCCTTCAGCATGCGCCCTTTGCCCACCTGCTTGGCAGCCTCTCGGGTCACAGGCCGGTGCACTAAGCAACAGGATCCAAAATTTATTTTATCAAATATAACACCATGCAGACTTGCAGATGTTTTCTTTTCAATAAGTGATCTTTCTTTTAAAAAGGTATAGAGTTGGTCTACAGTGAATTTTGATATTTTTATTAATTCATTAGTACTATTAACTCGTTAGTACTGTTTCTTGTGAAATAGACAAGAGGGTAGTATAAAATTTTCCTCCTGAAAGTGATTAAACAAATCAAACTTTGACCTTTGTTGAGGATTCAGAGAAGAAGTTATGATTTTGTAGGAGATCAGAGATATTAACACACAGAGTCTGGTGATTTTGCACTTGATGTGGGATCTGACACCTAGGGGAAACATAATGCCTGTTTCTTCATTGAGTAAAGAGGATCCGCAGAAACTTCCAGAGAGCTGATTTTCCACCAATGATAAAAAGCCAAAGAAGTCAAATCTTTCATTAAATATTCTCGCAGAGCAGAGATACAGACAAGTGGGGGGAGGGGAATCTCATAGTTATCCAGATTTAGAGGCTTGAATATGACGAAAGTGATCTAGATAAATTCAAATTTTGCAAAGGTAACATAGCCTTTCTTTTAACAAACATTTCTTTTCCACATTTGATGTGGAAAAAAAAAAAGATTGGAGCTTAGTGGAATAAAACGATTTTGCCGATGGCACTATTGCCTTCAAATATTAATATAAACTTGTGTCAGTGGGGGTTTTCATCAGTGAAATTGAAAGGGGCACTGAAAGTTTACAAGACACCTTGACAAAAAGATGTGGGCCAAGATATTTCGAGCGAAGCACTCTGACGAGGCTCCCCGATCGCTGACTGCTGATGATCGTTGATTGACTGCTGACGTACTAATTCTTTTTGAACACTTTTCTTCATTAGAGCTAAAAGCACTTGCTACATCTTCCATTATCTTAATAAACTTTTCCACAAGATAAACTTTTATATCAGCTACACTAACAAACTCAGGAATTTCAATTTATTCTTAACATCTTCCCCTCAGGTAATTTCTATTATTTTTCTCTCTGGTGGAAACAGCTCTAAATCTGTTATGAAGCTGTCATCCTTGGATTTCCCCTTCACTTTTTTAGGTGATATCCTCTCTCCTAGAGCTCATGCCTTCCTTTCTTCATGTATCTCCCT
>PVKN010042517.1:0-10388 GCA_004027915.1 Capromys pilorides | reverse complement strand
ACAATCGTAACAATGCTTTTAGTTTGTCCCCATTCACTGTAACACTAACAACTGGCTTTGTCATAGATAGTTTTTATCATTCAGGTATGGCCCTTCTATACTTGTTTTATGTTTTATTTTTATTTTTTTAATCACAAAGGGAAAGCCTTTTCTGCATCTACTGATACGAGCATGTGGTTCTGGACCTTACATCTGTTTGTATGACATAACACACTTATGGATGCTGAACTACCCTTGCATCTCTGGGATGAAGTCTAGTTGAACATGGTATGTCAACTTTTTAAGTAATATGTGTCATTCTATTTCCTAGTATCTTGAGGATTTTTCCATCTGTGTTCATTAGAGTTACTGGCCTACAGTTCTTTTTCTAGTTGGTTCTTTATCTGGTTTTGAGATCAAAAGACAGTGGTTTTCCATAAATGTGTAAGAGTGCTTCTTTCCTTTCAAATTCTTTGAACAACTTAATTATTTTGGGGGGGGGGGAACACTTTTACTTTTTTTTTTTTAGTGGTACCGGGGACTGAACTCAGGACCCTGTGCTTGCCAGGCAAGTGCTTATTCCACTGAGCTATCTCCCCAGCCCCTAACACTTACTTTTTATTGAATGGATCATCAACAACTTCTCCCTCCCTACAACTGGAGTTTCATTTTATGTCCATGCTGAGTAATGAACAGTGACAAAGCCAACCAGAACAAGCTACTTGAAACACAGCTCACTTCCTTTTAACAGGCAACTACAGATGCATTCTAGAACGCCCAATGATTTAGTCACTAAGAAACTCAAAATGGCAACTTGAAGAGCGTAGTCAAGTCCAGGGTGCAGGAAACATCAGCTGAGATGTAGTATAACTCTTTGAAGGTTACTGGTGCTGCATCCCTTGGCTATTAACTGAATCTCAGTGTGGAGGAAATTTTTAGCTAATGCCAAGTGGAGATGCAGAAAATACTATTTTTTCTTAGGGGCTGTGCACAGGAACCACAAGGCAGGAAAGCGCTAAATACTGCTGAGAGCATCCACTCCAGAAAGGACTTTACCTTCTAGGAGGGCTATCCTGGCATCACCTCCAGTGCTCATATGGCTGACTCTATCCTCTGTCTTCCATTTGGCACAGCAAGCAGCAGTGTTTCCACCCCCTATGGTGGTGACGAAGGCCCTAGAAGTGGCTTTCACCACCTCATCCATGAGGGCTTTGGTTTCCTTGGCAAAAGCTTCCCACTCAAATACCCCCACAAGTCCATTCAACACAATCTGCTTGGCACAACCAACAGCTTCAGCATACTTCTTGCTGCTCTCAGGACCACAGTCCAAGCCCGTCCATCCAGCAGGTATGCCAGAGGCCACAGGGGCTTGGCCAGTCTTGGTATTCTCATCAAACTTGTCAGCAGTGACAAAGTCAGCAGGCAGAGTAATCTTCACACCATTCTTCTCAGCTTTGGTCATCAGGTCTTTAACAATCTTGGATCCCTCTTCATCAAACAGAGAAGTGCCAATCTCCATGCTGTTGAGCACTTTCAGGTAAAAGCCATTCTACCACCAATAATCACCTCATTGACTTTGTCCAGTATATTACTGATCAACGGGATCTTATCTGCAACTTTAGCTCTGCCCAAGATGGCCAGGAAGGGTTGCTCTGGATTCTCCAAGGCCTTAGCAAAATAGTTCAGCTCTTTCTTCATCAAAAATCCACCGGCCTTCTGTGGCAGACTGACTCCCACCACAGAGCTGTGGGCTCAGTGTGCCCTGCTGCGAGCACCATTGACACAGACATCCCCTAGCTTGGAAAGTGAAGCTCAGAAAGCATCTAATTTTGGCAACCTCAGCTTTAACCTTGTTCCCAGAAGCATCTTTTCCCTTCCCTTCCTCCTCCACATGAAAGCAGAGGCTCTCCAGCAGGACGACAGATGCAACTGATGAGTCTGCACAGGCTTTTCTCTACTTCTGGGCCCACACAATCCTACAACAGAATATTCTTGCCCAGCAGAGATTTGAGTTCTACAGCAACTGGCTGTAACAAGTACTTATCAGGCACTGGGACATCATCTGGCAGCCAGGTGGCTCATAAGGACAACTGACTTGGTTCCATTGCCCAAGCAGAATTTGATGCTTGAGACAGCAGCAGCCTTGATTCTTTGGTTGTTGGTTATTTGGTTATTCTTCATAGGAACACTGAAATCCTCTCACCATGACTTGCTTACCCTTCACTTCCAGTTTGTCCACAGTCAGCCTGTTAGAAAGCAACATTTTGGTAATAGAGAGGAGGCAAGAAGCTGGGTGCTCAGGGGCTGTCGATTCTTGAGTAGTATTGATGGTATAACATCCTTAAAGGTTTTCAGAAGTCACTTGTGAATCCGTCAAGTCCTGGGGTGTTTTCTGTTGGTAGATTCTTTATCACTGAGACAATTCAATTGCTTGTGATTGGATTGTTAAGTACACTTACACCTTCTTGAGTTACTTTTGTTAGTTTTTCTGTGCTTAGGAATTTGTCCAGCTTGCTAATTTTTTTGGAATACAACTTTTCAAAATAGTTACTATCTTCTGGATTTTTAACAGTGTCTGCTGCAACTTTATCTCTGTCATTTCTAACTGTACTTATGTCTTTTTTTCTCTTTCACATGGTCTCTTTAAGGGCACACTTTTTCTTTCAAAGAACCATTTCTTTGTTGATTTGTTTTATAGGTTATTTTTTAAGACTCAACTTCATTAATTTTCACTCTTATCTTTATAATTTCTCTTTAGGTTTGATTTGGGGCTAGTTTATTGTTGTTTCTCAAGTACCTAAAGATTTCTCATACATTATTTACTAGATTTTGCTCTGTTTTCCTAAGGTGCACGTGAATTGCAATGAATTTTCCTGATAACCACATTTGGAGCCCCAAATATTTTACTGAGTTGTGCCATCACTGTCATTAATTTCCAGAAGTGTCTTCTCTGACTTCTTCTGTGACTCATTGGTTATTTAGGAGTATACTGTTAATTTTCTAGGAGCTTTTGCCTTTTTCAGATTTCCTCTGTCAAGTTCTATTTTCAGTGCACAGTGGCAGAATAGTATGGGATCGTTTTAGTACTTTTATATTTATTTAAGTAGGTTTTGTGGACTAATATGTGACCTGTGTTTGCAAAAGGTACCATGCGCTGCTGGAAAGAATATAAACTTCGTTGTAGATAGGTGGAATACTCTATATCTACTAAGTTCACATGTTCAGTAGTGTGGCTTAGCTCTGAAATTAGCTTTTTGTTTAGTTTATCTATCTCCTTGCATAAGTGGGGTGTCAAAATTCTACTATGATTGCGTTAATGTTCATTCATGTTCTTTTAATTTAAGCAGTACCTGTTTTATCAAGGTAGGTGCTCCAGTATTTGGTGCATATATGTTTACCAGTGCTATCTTTTCTAGTTGGATTGCTCCTTTAACTAGTATGTGTTGCCTCTTCTAATCCATTTTAACCTGAAGTTTACCATGTCTGATATTAGAATTGCCAACCCTGGTTATTTTCATGGTCTTAGTGAATTAAATGTTATTTTTTGCGCTTTAATTTTAAGTCTACAAGTATTTTTGTGTATTAGATGGGTTTCTTCAATGCAATAGATTGTTGGATTTTTGTTTTTGATTCTGTCAATCTGTGTGTTTGATTGGAGAGCTGAGGCAATTAACTGATAGATACCATTGGAATATGTCGTTATTTACTGTCATTGTCTTCTTTATCTCTTGGTACATCATTTGCTTTACTTTTCCTATTGTTTTCATTGTCGATTATCCACTGACCTCACTAGCTTCCTCTGTGTTTTTAGGTGTGTCCAATCCTGTGTTTCTGTCGAGAATATTCTTGAGGAATCCCCCTAAAATCAGGAACGAGACAAAGATGGCCACTGTCACCTCTGCTATTCTACATAGGGCTTGAAACATTAGCCAGAGTCATCAGGCAAGAGAAAGATATAAATTGAATACATATTGGGAAAAAGAACTAAAATTATTATTTGCAAATAACACAAAACTCATCAAGAAGCCCTTAAATTAGTGATCCATTTCAGCAAAGTAGCAAGATACAAGATTAACACACAAAAATCATTTGCATTTGTGTATACTAACAATGAGCTAAGAAGGCAATTATGAAAACAATAATACTCATAGTTGTTTCAAGAAAAATAACATAATTCACCAAACCACAGAAGTGAAAGCCCTTTATAAACACAACTACAGCACTCTGTAGAAGGAGATTACAGGAACAGCAGAGAACAGAATGATGCCCCTGTTCCAGGAAGGGTAGAACAAATAACATGTCAAGATGGCCCCACTCCTAAAACTGCTGCACAGATTCAAAGCAGGCTGAATCAAAATACCAACTTCATGCCTTTTAAATACAGAGAAAGCAATCCTAAAATTCATGTGGAACCAGCAAAGACCTCAAATAGGAAAAGTAATTTGGGGAATTAAGAGCAAGGCAGGTGTAGAGCAACACCACACAAGCAGTGGTGATGAAAACAACGTGGTGCAGAAACAAACATGATGCATGGATCAATGGCTCAGCGGAGCAGAGATGGGGACACAAAGACCTCCCCAGACATACTCCACTACTTGATCTTTGACAAAAGGGCCACAAGGACATGGTGGAGGAAAGACAGCCCATTCAAAACATGGTGCTGGGAAAACTGGTCATAAGCTTGTAGAAAAATGAACTGGCCAGGCATGGTGGCACACACCTGTTATTCAAGTACTTGGAAGGCTGAGGTAGGAGGATCCTTGCAAGTTTCACATCATCCTGCATAGTAAGGTCTTGTCTCCAAATCTCTCTCTCTCTCTCTCTCTCTCACACACACACACGTGAACCCTTACCTTTTACCATATCCTAAATTAAAATCAAAATGGATCAAGGACCTAAACATTAAACCACAAACATTAAATCCCCTAGAAGACAAAATACATTGGAAGATATACAAGTCGGAAAGGATTTTCTAAACAGAACCTCAACTGCCTAGGAAAGAGACAAGCTGCAGAATGAGTAAAAATATTCTCTAGTTACTCATCAGCTAAAGAACTAATATCTGAAACATATAAGAACTCAAGAAAATTTAATTTCCTAAAATTAGATCCCATAAAGAAACAGGCTAGAAAAAATGAACAGACACTTCACAGAGGACAAAATAAAAATGGCCAATAAATATATGAAAAAATGTTCAACATCTGGCCATTAAAACAAATTAAATTGAAACAATAGTAAGATTTCATCTTATTCCAGAAAGAACAACAATCACTAAGAGACCAATGACAAATGCAGGTGTGGTTGTGGCCAAAAAGGAACTCCCCTCACATTGTCAGCAGGATTGTAAACCAGTACAATCATGGCAAACAGGGTAAAGACTTCTCTAAGGACAGAAATTAGAAATTCCACATGACCTAGATATCCCTCTGTTGCAGATCTTCCCCAAAGAGCTTATATCATCATATTACAGTGATTCTTGCATATCAGTGTTTACAGCAGCACAATTCATAACTAAATCCTAGAAGCAGCCTGTGTATCCATCAACAGATGACTGGATAGACAAAATATGGTTTTTATATTCAATGGAATATGACTCAGCTATGAGAAATTTGGTGCATTTATAGGAAAACAGATGTACCTGGAAAACATACGACTCCTCATTTGAGTGAGGCAAAGTATAAAGAAAATGAAAAACATCAGATAGCAAGGGACAAAGGGACAGATTTCACACAGGAGGGAAAACGCACAAGGAAAGCAGGTGGAAGAGGGGAAGGGGAAATGACAGGAATAAGATACAACATGTGCAGGAGCCTAAGGACTTTAATCAGTACAAATATTTTCAGCCATAACACGTGCAAAGACAAACAGTATGAACAGGTATAAAAAGGTGAGTAATGAACTAGAGGAGGAAAAAGGGGATCAGAAAAACAAGCTGCACTATGCGCAAACAGCCACTCCCTACTGCTTGAATTAAAACATGTACTGATACAATACAGCAAACAAGAGTTCTTTCCCATGTGTGGTATTGGGGAAGAATGTTTTTAGTGTATCATAAAAATGCCTTTCCTGCCGAAACTTATCAACCACGATCTTGGATATCTTTATGTACTGTAACCTCTTTCTAACATTTGTCAACTCTCCCAAATGTCTAAATAACCTGAAAATTATAGATAGATAAGTATCTGAGGGTTACTGCATAATTCTCCATTTAAAAATACAAAAATACAAAAATAAATAATAATTCCAGTGATGTTTTTGATAAGTAAATCTTTCAACCTCTTCCATCCAAACATTACATCACAGGTAATCTTAATAAGACAAATTATACTACACAGAAGGAAGCCAAATAATTTGGCCATAATGTTACCAGGACGTAAGTGATTGGAAATAAGTTTTTAAAAAGTATACTCTTGCTGTTTGTGGTAGTGCACACCTGTAGTTCCAGCACTTAGGAGCCAGAGGCAGGAGGATCACCTCTACTTCAAGGTCAGCCTTTGATACATAATGAGTTCAAAGTCAGCCTGAACCATGGCAAGGCCCTGTCTCACAAAAGCAAACCAAATCAGAACAAACCAAAATTCTTCTACTCTTAAACCAATATGGCTCTAGAGAAAAGAAAAGATTGGGATGGGGTAGGCAAGATGGATATTTTTCTGGTGGTATAATAATTATAAGCAATTGAAAAGCAATGGCATGATAATAAATTTTTCTCATAAATTCTCAGATAAGTTTCCCTTCTCTGGGTGAAATATCAGTGACACACATAAATCTGATAATAAACTTTAGAGGACATAAAATGTACGAAAATGAATGAAGTTGATTTATTAAAATAATTCTGAATGTCCTGAAGTACAGTGAAATACATAAATATGGCTATACCCTGAAGTATATGAATGTTTTAAATGCACAGATACATCTTAGAAAAAAAAAAAAAATTTAACTTATGATGTCTTCTATACGGTTTTTTTTTTTTTTTGGTATTTAGTGCAGAGTATACAAGGTCTTATCGTGTAGATCCGACTAGTAGTAATCCTCCTGTTTTCAGCCTCCCTAGTGCTGGGATTATAGGCCCGTGCCGCCACCTCAATCACTGGCTCAGTGCACCCTAGGGAAAGGGCTGGCACGCTGGGGCACTTCAGTCTGCTGCGCTATCTGGCAGGCCCTTCTACTAGTTTCTTGATGGCTCACAGGGCCTATACGATCGGCCTATTAAAATATTTTCTGCAAAGTTAAGCTGGTCCAGCTTCCGGTATTCAGAAAGCTCCCAACTTGTGCACCTCACCTTGCACGAGCTGCGTCCACTGCAAGCGCCAGAATGTTCCCGTCTCCACTCGCAGCGCACTGGGTGAGCGCAGCCAGGCACTGCTCGGCCAAGGCCTGGTCCCTGCTGGCCTTGATCTTGTGAAAAGGCAAGGAAAGAGATGGTGCGTGTGAGCAGGGAGCGGAGCACACCAGGAGATTCAGCCCTAATACCTATTGTAAGGATGCAGTTTTTTCCACAATCCTAACTTCGGAAATAAGAAAAATAACCACAAAGAATATATAACCTAGGAAGTATATTTATTCACTTTATTCATTCACTCAGGAACAATTCTGATTTGGTCATGGGCCTAAAAGAGACTCAAAGTTCAAAATTACATCAGAACTACAAAGGGATCTCCATTTTTCCTAAACTGGCACTGGAATGAAGGAACTTCTGTCATCTAGCTCTTGTACCATGGTATAACCTGGAACAACTAAGAGAACTTCTAATCACCAGCTTCCTTGCCAATAAAAGCATGAAAATAACACGTCTGTTAAGTCAAGTAACACACAAAAGCAACAATTTAAGAAAAGTACTCAGCACAATGTGATACACAGCTCGATAAATTCCAGATATTTCTGTATTGTCATTATTGAATTTCTCTCTTATACAATATAAAGTTTATTATCATTTGTAGTAAATGGAGCCCTCAAGCTTTGAGGGAATGGAATGAAAACAAGTAAGTCAAAATGTAGAGACTTTGTGATCACTGAAAATAAAATACTATAGACTTTTTTTTGCGGTACCAGGGATTAAACTCAGGACCCTGCGCTTGCCAGGCAAGAGCTTATTCTACTGAGCTATCTCCCCAGCCAAAATCCTACATACTAAGTAGGGCCTTTGAAATGACAAAATATAATCAAAGGGTTATTATTCATGATTAGATTGAAAGTAAAAGCGGAAGTAGTATTATTAGCATCTGTCAGTAACTTCAGTAGGCAAGTACTGAAGGGGACCTGAGCAAAGCCTATTAGATTTTGGGGGAAGGGGAATGCTGCCGATGGGACTCAGGGCCTTGTGCACAGGGCTGTACCCCGGGCCAAAGGCTATTACATTTCTGTAGAACATTCCAACTAAGGAAGAAAAGTAATATCCTAGACAATCACAGCACCTGTGAACAGAGTAAAGCATGAGATGCCTTTGCTGCCTGACTTGGAAGTAATGGCAATTATAAAAGCCAGAGATCAGGAGGGCAAGGCAGCTTGGCTCAGCAGAAATTGCTAAGAACTGGTATGGTGCTGCCCCTACTTCTACCACACCAGAGAGGAAAGGACACAGTAGTCGATCAAAATAAAGACATGTGCAATCCTAAAATGAATGACTGGGCCAAGAAGCCGCTGAGTGTTCCCAGTTGGAGGTGGGGCCTGGAAGGGCACACATCACACTTTAGTCCTGCCCCTGTGCTCTTTAAAACAAAATAAATTAAAAAGAAGAAAACTAATATCCACCCCGTGTGAGGGTTGTGAAAGCTAACATGGGGACTGGCCAGTGTCCAAAAATAGGAAAGCAATGGCTATGAATACCTTTGTAATTTTCTCGATCTGCTTCTTACGCACTGACGTATTATCAATGGACAGAACTTCTACTGAGTCTTCTTTCTCCAACTGGTACTTATTCACCCCGACAATTACTTCAGAACCTGTTAATGTCCCAAAGGAAAACAACACATCAATTCTAATCGCAAGTGTCTTAGTTACTTTTTACTCATTGCTAGGACAAATACCCGACACTCAAAATGAAGGAAGGAAAGGTTTATTTAGCTCACAGTTGCTGGAGGTTTCAGTCCATATTCGGCTGGCCCAAGGCTGAGTGGAACAGGGCAGAGAGCATCCAGTTTATGGCAGCAGAAGAGCAACAACCACAACAGAGGCAACTGACCAACCAGAGCACAGAGAGCAACAACAACGGTCTATCTCTCTGTCTCTCTTTATATTACATCCCAGCTCTCTGCCTCAACCTATCCGCCTTAGGCCACAACCATAATCCCAAAAGGACTCAGACTCATAAACCCATTAGTACTAAAACACAAAATCCCAGTGGATCAAGAGTTAAGTAATCTAAGCAGTACTTAGACCCATAGTCCCATCAGTACCAAAACACATAATCCTAGGGGATCATGACTCAAGTCTCAAACTCTAGAAGTCCCTGCCCCATGATTGCATGAGGCTTTGGGGGTACAACTAGACATAAACCATAACAACAAGTAACTGCCCAACAGTAATGGTTTGATTACTGTGTTTTTTCCTTACAGGTGGTTCATAATAATCTGTAAGCAGATTATGCATTTTCCTTAGAAATTTAATATTTATAAGTAGTACTCTTAACTCAATGAAACTTCAATTTTGTTCTATTAACTATGTCAGCGTCAAATAGAAATCAGCATTGCCTTCTAGACACCAAGTCTCATGAGTCTACTGGTCCACTTTCGCTCACCAGAATCTATTCTAGCTTGTCTTCGTGCAGCACACTCCTCGATTCGAAGCTTTGGGATTCCTTCCGCGACAGCTTTGGCCATGCCACCCACCTCTTCAATTTCATTAATAAACTAGTAAGAAAGGCAGATTGATAAAACTAGTTAGCAGTGTTGTATGATATAATTACTAAGCTACAGGTTAAATCTTCTAAAAAAAAAAAAAAGGAATTAAACAAGTAGCCAGGAAATTAATTAAGATATTTGTGCTTAAAGTCATAGTGATACCTGGACACTTATTGTTAGTTTGTTCTGGAACTCTGAGGAGTGCCAAGACTGAGGGGAACTACACTGAATGGATTTTTCCCCCCAAGAGATAACAATTAGAAATGATCTGTGAAATTCCCAGGACTTTCACAATTTACTGGGTATCATCCAGTCTTTCTGTAGAGTACAAGACAGAAATAACAAGGATATGCGGGCTCTGCACTGTCCCAGAGCTACTGAGAGTCAGGCCTTTGGTGCTGAGACATGATTTTGTCATCAAAATGTGACAAGTTCATAGATTTGATGACTTCTGAAACCTACAGGCACCAGCATAAGCTATATTTAAAACACAACAGAAAAGCTAACAAAGTATATTCTAGAAAACACAAATCTTTTCACTCAAATCTTGATAGAAAATCAAAGTTAAGA
>PVKN010042516.1:0-10392 GCA_004027915.1 Capromys pilorides | reverse complement strand
AGAGAGAGAGAAAACAAGGTATAGGCATAGGCCCCAAGGTGACATTCCAAGAGCACCCTCCGTTCAACTAGGCCCCATCCCATCGTTTCCATTGTCTTCCAATAGTACCATCAAATTATGATCTCATCAACCCATGGACTGATGCAGTTAGGGTCCTGGTGATCCAAACACCTTTGCAAAGCCCCACCTGGGAATCCAGGAGACTGGGGCACATTTTATATCCAGACCCTGACGGTGCTTGACCCATCGCAAATACTGAGAAAGTAGCAGCTCTGATTGTCAGGGCTGTCCTTTAATACAACTCCCCAACAAAATGCTGTCTCCTCCAGCCCATTTGCAAATGTCACCAACCCAGGCCTCCCTGAGCACCACTGTTCAGCACATGGTCTGTGCATGAGGCTGTTCCCTTTGCGCACCTGTCCTCCATGTTAAAGAAAAGTACCCCCATCCAACGGTCATGAGGACGGGCCCAAGGCCTGTGCTCCAGCTCCACCGCTTCCACTTAGGAGCTTTGCGTCTTTGGGCCAAATAGTGACGTTGTTACTGAACAAACGGCTGCGTGGTTACGTTACGCATCATGTCTTCTGGGCTCCCGTTTCCTCACTGGGAGATGATGATGGTGATGATGATGCCATCACAGCTGAGACCTAAAGTGGCCCTCGAAACCTGGTGCGTGTAGAATGTGACTGGATGACAGGGCTCCATCTCTGCCTTGCCCTTAGGTGGTGGGGCCTGGTCTGAAGTGATGAGTCCCTGGGGATACGGCTGACAAGAGTGCATCTCCCTCCTCCGCTCTTCATCTCTCTGTGTCTCTGTCTCTTTCCTGGCCAACCTAAAGTTAGCAGCTTCCTGCCAGCAGACGTTTCCCCGAGGCTACTTCTGCTGTGCAGCTGGCTAACCAGGGACCGAGAACGTACGCCTTAGCAAACTCTCCTTCTTTAACTTGTGAGCCTTAGGTACTGTGTTTTAACTATAATGAAAGTGACCAAGACCATAACAAGTACTTGTCACATATGGTTGTCATAAAGTTTAAATCAGTTGGTGTGTACAAGGCACTTAGAAGATAGCCTAACGTATACCATATGCTCGACAATTGACTGTCATTGTTATAACTTTCATTCCTTGGTTCAATCTTAGGTCCATCCCAAAATTTATTTTGAACTTCAGTAACCTGCACATTAGTCATCCAGTGATCCACTGAAGCCCCAGCCACTGCCCCAAGTCAGGCCAGGTTTCATAGTTCTCCAGCCTGGGCAGGGACCAAGGTCCAGTCCTGCTCGGGGCAACTCCTATTTGGTTTAACACTCTGAATTGCCCATTTGAAGATCAGATAATTCTTTCAATGGGGCCATACTGTCTTATTTAGTATTGGGTCCTGCCGGTTGTGTAGCTGGGCCTCCCTGGCTGGGCTGGCCGACTCCCTGCACAGGTCAGCTGGGCTGAGCAGGGCCACACCCTGCAGATCCTCGTCTTCCTTCTGGTGCTGTTGTCCAGTGCATACAGCAGGTAGCTGAAGCTGGGGTCCCAGGACCCTGGTTACATCCTTCCACCTTCCCTACCCACACCTCCTCTCCTTGTCCCCTGGCCTCTGTATCCCCTCCATCTCTTCCTACTTCTGCTTGGCAGCCAAGCTCAGAACTGCATCTCCTGCTCCAGGCCCAGTGCCTGGCTCTCAGGAGGTTCCCCCGCTCCTTGGGCTTGTCTCTCCCCTTTCCTCACACAGATGGTGGAAGTGTTCCACATTATCTTTCCTTCACCTGCAGTGGTGAGTACGCACAGAGAGGCCCAAAGACCGTGCAGTAAGAATTGCACTAAGAATTTCCTGTGCCTGGAGGCAGGTTTAAGACTTGGCAGAGGGTTCCTGATGGGGATTCCCGAGCAAATGATCAGGGGTATGGGTCTTTCTCTTGATCATTAAGAAAATAAAGTATGTTGCTGTCACTAAACTAGAGAATGTACTCATCTATCACTTCCCTGAGGACACTTGCTGGGAGTCCGTCATAGCCTCATTCCTCTTGTCTCTAAGAAGGTAAGAAAACCGATGCAGTTCTAAGCAAGCACAGTGGCTACCAGGAAATTGCTTGTTCCTACATACCTTGTCAGAAAATCTGTCGGAGAAAGGAAGTGGAGTCAAGCTGCCATGAGACATGTCTTTTGTGAGGCAGGCAGAAAAAATACTGAAGGGTGTGCATTTATACCCCCAAAAAGCACAAAAAGATCTGCATTTGGAGAACACTATTGCCACCAAATAAGAGAAGACAGCTACCAACTAGATGATAGGGCAAAAATGGACCAAGTCTCTAAGCACAGCTTTGGGTGAGTGGGAAGGACTTGCCTCAGTGGATCCAAGAATGGAAAAAGGGGAGCACCCCAAGCTCCGGTAGGCTTCATCCAAGGAGGCCCCAAAGGCAGAGTTTAGGCAAAGTTTAGCCAGCAGTTAGATTGGCTCAGTGAAGGGAGAAATAAAGACGTCAGGAAATAAAGTCAGGCATAAAGCCCAAAAGGTCTAAGAAGGTCAGTGGGTGGGGCGGGGTAGTCTCCATTCCACTCAAGAGAGCTATGTGCGCTGCTCTGTTGACCATGACAGGACGACGTTGCCCCCAGGTTTCCTCAGGAACCAGAGATTCCCAACATGAGCTGGGGTCTATGCTGAGGAATGTTCCAGACTCTGGGATCTGCTCCTGCCACAGTGACCTACCTAGTCCTTAGACTCAGAGGGGCAGGGGCTGCGGAGGGCCTTTGCAGCCAGCTGACAGATACCACAGCCCAGCGGGCCCAGCCTCAGGAAGGCTTGCTGTCACTGGAACATTTACTCAGCTGCGGAAGAGCCGGGTAGGCAGCTGTGCCCAGCACACCACACCCTGGGATGTGAAACTGGGATTTGATCCAGAAGGAGGCCTGCAGGGGTGGGCTGGTGGGCAGGGCCCAAGGTCAAGCCCAAGGTCAAGCCTTGGGCTATGGCTTCTAAGTTGTCAAGCCCATCCTTGCATTCAGGAATGCTTGGGGACCTTACCCTGCAGGAATGAAAGGGGGGAGGGGGACTCCAACTCCTGGTAGGCATTGGGGTGAGGACAAGAAGAGCCAGGGCTCAGCCGTAGGGCACAGGGACACAGCTCGAGGAATGTTGACCTTGCCTCTGGCTCCTTGGCTGAGCATTCCTGCCCTGTTCCTCAGTCCTACTCTGCGGGTCTGTAGCACCCCCTAAGGGAGCATCCAGCCCTGGCGTCCTGAGCTGTGGATAGCTTCCTGGGAATGAGGAAGCTGTGGAGCGCTGACGGGTGATTCCCACCCCCCACGTCCCCTCAGAGGCTGGGGCTCCATGGAGGTTCCTGCTGCACTAGACAGCCAGGCCCTGCGTGGCTGCTGTTGGCATCGGATTAGCTGGAATTTCATAGAGGAGGCGAGATGAGCTCGTTAGATTTACCTGTGTAAATCGGTGCCTTTCACAGCTGAGTATCCTGGAGAGGGGAGGGCTCAGAAGGCAGCTCCGTGGGCCCGAGCCCGGGTCTCAAGGCCAGGCTGCCTTCAAATGAGGCCACAGAAGCCGACTTAATGACACAGAAAAAATGTTCAGTGGTAAGGTGAAAAAAGCAGTTATAAAAAGCAGCACATGTAAGGTGATCCTCTTATTATGGGAAAGAAATATTTGCCTTTAAAAGTGCACACACACACACACACACACACACACACACAAGCCCTGAACTTCAAGGAGTGATTATCTCTAGGCTCTGGGATTTCCTGTAGCTTTTATTTTCTTCTTTTGTATATTTTTTTTTTTTTTTTTTTTTTTTTTTTTTTTGTATTTTCTAAGCTTTTTGTAATCATGCAGAAATACTTTTTGCACAAAAAGCTTGAAACACCAACTCACCAAATACACTGACCTCATACACATAGTCCACATATATAGCAGGAAGGCCTGCCAAGGGGCTCCTCTCAGGCAGTCTGATCTTAATTTAGACAGACCCATTGCAGCATCAGAATTTCAGTATTGGAGGCTTGGGGACAATTGGATTGGAAAGGAGAAATTGAAGCTATATTTAAAATAAAATTGAGACCACATCAACTGTTCATACAAGAGTGGAGAAGGGTTAGAACTCCCACAGTCCTCTCTTCGGGGTCAGCCATTAAACTTCTCACACTTTCCTGCCTAGCTCTTCCAGGGCACAGCTGATTGGACCAGGGGTGGTCAGCTGATCCGCGCACAGCCAATCCCTGAGTTAGTCTGTGCCCTGAGCAAATAAATAAATAAATAAAGATGGCTGGACCATCAATGCCTCCCTGGTGATTTGAACCGAGAAATTAGCGAACAGCAAGGCAGTTAGCAGTGGGTATAGTAAGTGAAATGATAGTTAAGGAGAGATTGTGAGGAGCTGCAGATGGTGCACGTTAGGAAAAAAGATTTTATTTATTTTTTTGGGGGTGCTGGCTCAGGCTGCCTTAATGGCGTGTCGGAAAAGGCTTGTCAAGCTGGGGATTGAACTCTAGTGCCCTGTGCGTGACTGCCTTTGCCTAAGCAGACGCTTAAACAACTGAGCTAACCAACGGGCCCTCTGTTAGGAGAAAAGAGAAGCGCATATTAAAATGAATAAGTGAAAGAGATGAAAAGCAGTTAGAAGGTTTAAAAAAGGTTGCACACATTAGTGGGAACAATAAGCTGAATCATTAGGAAGAGAGTACCAGCCAAGCTGAAGAGAGATGTTGCTGGGGCCCTTGTTTCTGGTTCACTCTCAGCCGACTCTAAGATGATAATGACTGAGGTCAAGTGACGTATTTGGGAAGAGGTCCTGGGAGCATCCACTGGGGAGTGATATGGGGAGAGGAAACAGCCCATAAAGGACCAACGGAGCATTACTGAGCCAATGATAGAAGCAGGTGATGGGGAGCCTAATCCTGGGGAACCTTTGACATGCACATTTCAGGCTCCTCTGCAGCCCAGTGTGCAGGGGGTTAGCACATTGCTGCGGTCACCCTGGGGCGTCCTGGGTTGATGGCCGCTCCTGAAACATTGGATTTTCCGACTCTCTAATTTCATGCCATGATACTGGGGACTAGAATTATAGGGCACTCTCTGTGCAGGCTGCAGGATAGAGACGAGGCAAGAGGCAGGAGAGGAGCCACAGAGAGGGGGAAGCCCTGGGAAGGCCAGAGGGAGCGACCAGTTCCTAGGTGTGCTGCTTGCACACTGCTTCCTCCCTGGGCTTCATTACAATAAGCCCCAAGGACCTGAGTTAAGTGTGGGGCGCCTGCCTAAGACACAAGCGGGGGAAGAGGAAGGAGCCACTCCTCCTTTCCTTTCCAGGCCTCCAGGCCTCCTTGGCGTTCCACAGGGAAAGGACTGTCCTATATTATCTAACATTTAGAAGCCATAAAAGATTAATTCACCTCGGATTGATGTTTAAATAATACAGAGTTCTGATTACTCACAGGATCCCTCACTCCCTTTCCTAATTCGCAGTGACCAGGCTAAGAAATTGCGCAGCAATTCCCCAGCTGTGGTAGAGAAGCCCTGAAGATCCCCGCGCCTGCCTCCCATCAGCTGCAGCATGATGGCTTCATTGGACAAACCTCATTGTCCGGGTCTGCTGCGAGCCGAGCACTGTGTCTAATAGACACCCAGGGACTCCTCGTCTAGGGGGGTGGACGCCAAGCATTCCCCGCTGGTGCAGCGAATGTTAAAATGCAGCTGTGTTCTCAGCAGTGGAGGGAATCAAAGCACAAGAAACAAATTCTATTTATGGGAATCCAGAGACTTCACAAAGGAAATGCCTTTTGTATCAGATATTTAAGGCAGAGTAGAAGTCCACCAGGAGGGAAAGATGGGGCTAGACGCAGGCAGGGAATAGGCTGCAGCAAAAGCTCCAAGCTAGGAGTCAGTCCAGGTGGTTTGACAAAGATGGCAACAGCTGACTAGAGGAGACTAGAGAAGCCCTCACACTGATTGTCAAGAGCTTCGCGTTCCAATTTCACTCAGTGATGATTGGGAACTCACAGAAGGCTGCCCATGGACAACTAAGAGCAAACACCATCAATTCTGAGACACAATAAGTGGGTCACGCCACTTTCCCAACAGAACACCAAACAGAGCAGGGCAGCGCACAAACACCACGAAGCGCCGCATGCGTAGCACGGAAGCCCACAGCACTGGGATGTAGACAGCTATCACCCTCCACTCTCCTGCTTCTTATTACTTCAAAATAATTGCAGAGACAAAACCAATCAGCCTAAGAGTCAGGAATGGCTGTGGTGAAGGGAAATGCATTCTGTGAAGAGCTAGAAATGGAATTCTTAGGAGAGGGCTCAGCTTTGTTCAGTAGCCTATTGTGTGAACCACTTCTACTAAGTTGAACAGCAGCTCCCCAGAACTTACATCCACCTAGAACCTTGCCGTGTGACTTCATTTGGAAATAGTGCTGTTGCAGATGTAATCAAGCTAAGACGAGATCACAGTGGGTTACGATGGGCTCTGAATGCATGAAGGTTCACAAGCCCGGAAGATTCAGAGACACCCTGGCTGGAAGGTTGCAGGGTTGCGCAGGTGGAGACTGAAAGTCAGAAATTGCCAGGAATGGCCAGCAATCTCCAGAGTGTGGAAGAGGCAAGACGGTTTCATCTCAGAACCTTCAGTGGGACAAGCAGTACTCCAGCTTGTTCATCAGATTTCCAGCTTCCACAGCCAGGAAGGAACAAATCTCTCTCTCTCTCTCTCTCTCTCTCTCTCTCTCTCTCTCTCTCTCTCTCTGTCTTTTTGAGACAGTGTCTCACAATGCAGTTCAGGCTGGCCTTGAGCTCACTTTTGTAGCCCAGGCTGGTCTCGAGCTTACATTGATCCTCCTACCTCAGCCTCACAAGTGCTGTGATTACAGGTGTGCGTCTCCCCTCCTAGCCAAGTTTCTGTTGTTTTAAGGCACTCCACTTGTGGTAATTTGTAAAGTAGTACACCACTAGGGTTGAAAGAAAGGTCCTTGGACAACATGTGAAAGGAGGCTGAAAATAGAGAGGGCTGAGCTGAGCTACTGTGCATGGCAAAGGAGGGGACACAAGTAGGGTGATGGAGTCTAGGAGAGTCCAGGCAGGCAGGCAGGCAGCGTCTGGGACCAGGACACACTTGCATACACCCCTGGAGGAACCGTTGGGGGATTTGAAGGAAGGCAGTGCCTAACTTGCTTGCTAAATGTCAGGATGACCAGATGGATGGCAGTCGCTTTCCTTTCTCATCTCAGGAATTGCCCTGGACAAGAAGGAGGCTGAAAACCATCAAGCAGATAGGTCTTGTGCACAGCCTGGGACACCCTGCACCCTGAACTGGAGAGAAAAGCAACCTCTTGGCTGAACCTATGAAGATAAAGCCAAGGGTCTGAGAGGGGGATACTGCAGAACACTGGATCCTATGCCTACTCTGTACCCAGGAAGGAAGGGATTTAACCCTGAGTTAAAATGCAATAATTCTTTGAAAAAAAAATGAATAAGAAACTTCTAGGTTCCTTTTCTGCTTTCAGTCAGCCAACCATCCCCAACTCTACCTCCAGGGTAGGTAGTTCTAGAAAAAGTGAGAGGTCCTGGAACAGAGAAGGGGGGAGCTGAAATGCAGGTGTGAGAACAGGAAATTGTAGGCCTGTTGGATGTGATGGTCTCTGTTCTTCCCCTCCCCCATCTCCAGGATGGGCCCACAGACACCATTAGACATTCCTCATTGCAGTTAGCAGTGGTTCCTCAGTCACATGAGAAAATCCCACTTTGAACATAGTGATTCTAATAATCTTTGACATGTAATGAACTTTACAGAACTTTGATCTTAAAATAAGTAGACAAGGATCATTAGATCTTTATATTTTAAAAAAAGAGCTCGGAGATATTAAAAATATAAGACCAGAATTTAAAATTAATTAAAAACATTGTAGGAGAAAGCCAGGTTTCTTATCAGAAAGTTTATAAAAAAAAAAAAAAGGTCAAGTACAAAGTAGAATTTAAAAATTTTACAAATTAAAAAATTCAGCTGGGCACCATGGTATATGACAGCAACTCCAGAATTCCCCAGGCTGAGGCAAGAGGAACACAATGTAGTGATGTGCTGAGCCTCTGTCCCAAAGCAAAACTTAAAAGTATGGGAATGCTGCTCAGTGCCAAAATCCTAGGTCAAATCCCCAGTCCTGGGGTTGGGTGTGGGGAATCACCTTCCAATGAATGAGAGTTCCAGAAAAAAAGAAGAAATAACAAATATAGTATGTCAAAATTACTGAAGAATTAACACAAAAAAAATCCCCCAAACTGAAGATCATTTCCAAAACTTATTTCCCAAGGTAATTTAAAGGACTCACTGAACATCTGGCATAATGAATGAAATCCAAGGCATCTCTGTGAAACACAGCCACCCTAAACACTTTCTGAGAGAGGGTGGAGGCTCAGGGTTGTACATCAAGGTTGAAGATGGTGAAGGATGCTGTTTAACAGCACCACTAAGAATTGTAACATAACAGATCAAGGACTTCGGGATTGAGAGGAAACAAATTCCTACCTGGAATTCTATACCCAGCCAAACTGTCAACAGCTATGGTGCACTGGTGCACTACAAAGCGACTAAAAACTATTTCCTAGTCAAAATAAATGAGAAAGAGGGAAATCTGGGAAATGAGGTCCCCTAGACCGTCAAAGGAAATCTCTGAGAAGCAGGGAAAGAAAACTTCCACCTCTAGTTGGGCATCGTGTTTAGGGAGAAGGCAGATGAATACCTGAGGAAAAGAGGGAGGGAAATTACAGCAAATAATCTGGCAGGTGTGGTCAAGAGCAAATTTTTATGGCAAGACATCGCATAGAGCTGTGGTATGAAATGGGAGGCTTAATCACAGACTCAAAGAACAGTCATCAAATGATCCAATTATCAACCATAGAAATATATATATATATATATATATATATATATATATCTCACAAGTGAATATATTTGCCAGGATGCAGACTGTCACTACATCAGGGGAGATTAATCAAATATAATAAGATGAATGAAGAAGCACTCCAGAGATGCACAATAGGAATTCAGAGCAGAGGGGAAATTATGCAGAAATATACCAGACAGTTTGTCCAAATGCAAAGAAAGGCCTGAGTTTCTTAATTATAGGGACACAATGCATATTGCAAACACCCAAAATCAGCTTGGTCAAAAATTAAATGAGACTGCCGGATTTTCAAGGAGCTAAGTGCTATGTACCAACATAAGAAACCAAGAGATATAGCATAAAATGGACTGAATCAAGAAATGGTGGCATGCGCCTATAATCTCAGCTCTTGGGAGGCTGCAGGCAGGCAGATTGCTATGGGTCTGATCTAGTAGTGAGACCCTGAACACTCTATAGACCCTTCCCTAAAATTAAAAAAAAGACTACTGTTTCTTTTGTTTTCATGTCTTCAAACTTGTACCTTTTAGTACCTACTGACCTTGAAAGTTGTGATGTGGGGGCCATGGAGATAGCTCATCAGTCTAAGTGACTGTCTAATCAAGACCAAGTTTGCAGGGTTCGATCCCTAGCACCACGTACTGCACAGGCCCCACCCCGGGCATGCCAAACCGGCTACCAAGACTGGGCATGGTGGCACACGCCTAAAACCTCAGAGCTGGGAAGGCTGAAACAGGAGGTTCACTATGAGTCTAAGCTGCTTAATGAGACCTTGTGCAAATACATAAAATTGAAAAAAAAGACCTGTGATGTGGTATATTTAAAAAAATAATTTAAAATATAATGAGTACAAATGCATTTGGAAGAGTTAAAAAATTAAGGTTTAATGAAAGTGTTAATGTTTAATTGTTTGAACAATCTTACATACCTATATCTATTAATCTAAACATTTTTGATGATGAAAATATGTAATACAACCAACCATCGTTAAATTTTTCTTCTTGCTTTGAAATTCTGTACTATACATACTCTTGCTTGTTACTATTTCTCTATCTTTGTTTTGCTATTTTTACTCTTTAAAATAAAATTTAAAATATAAAAAATAAATAAAATATAATGAGTATGCCATGCCTGTCTCCAGGGCATGCTGAGAAAGCAAATGAAACTGGGTGTGGTGGTGCACACCTGTAATCCCAGTCTGGGGAGCGTGAAAACAGGAGAATCACTATGAGCCTGATCTGTTTAGTGAGAGCCTATAGTCCCTGTACTAAACACACTGAAAAAAAAAAAAAGTATATATATATATATATATATATATATATATATATATATATGGAGAGAGAGAGAAAGAGAGAGAGTGATTTTCTCTGTACAGTACTACAATAACCAAAGGCTTCCACTCTGCACCTGCAGCTACTGTGGGAACCTGAAGAGAAAGGAAGAGCTCTGTGGAGACCTGCAAGGCAGGAAGCTGCCAGAGGGCTGGAGTGAGGTGGGGGGCAGC
>PVKN010042515.1:0-10385 GCA_004027915.1 Capromys pilorides | reverse complement strand
AAATATTTGAAAATATTGCCATAAGATTGTCATATGTTTGTCAACATGAACAGATTTCTACATCAGTGGCTCCAGTTATGATGAATGTGATTAGGAGAATAAAGTGCCCTGTGTTAAGTTTGATGGTTTGTCCTGGGGATGTAGGCAAGTGACTCCACAGGGCTGACTAAAAGACAGAGTAAGACTCATTGCCAAGTCACAGAAAGCTCAGTGCTTTTCACCACTTCTGTGGTGTAAGAACATGTTCTTCATATGACAGATATCAAAAGACCATGGAAACCTTAGTATAAGGCTCAGAACATGTCACCAAAAAGATGGATAGCAAGATGTAATTGGAGTTTTGCATGTTGGTCACTGTGTCATTTAAGTGATGCATTGGTGCATGTCAGTTGTAAAAGTAGAGTTAAAGTTAGTTTAGGATTTATATTGTTCTATCTGCTGCTGTATATATTAACACATTTTTTAAATGAAAAGTTTTTAAATGGGAAATATGTATGCTACTTCATGTAGAGAGAGGGGGTCAAAAAGAATGACTCCTGATGCTGCTGATGGTGGATTAGTCTATTAGGGCTGGAGTTCACTTGTCTCTCAGTAAAAAAAAAAATATCATGGAGTATATTTGAGGTTGGGAAATTGGAAGAGAACCTCCTGTACTATAGCAGGAAGGAATGAAAAATGGAAGAGGCAAGGAAGTAAGGAAGGAAGGAAGGAAGGAAGGAAGGAAGGAAAAAGAAACAAAGAGAAAAAAAAAGTGGGAAAGAAGGCAGGCAAGAAGCAAGGGATGAATGGATACCAACTTTAAGGTTTCTTGATGGACATTTCCCTCTTTCTCTCCTAGAGATGAAAGATCTGTCTTCCTTATAGATCTAGAGGGTTGGAAGAGATCAATGAGAGAGGAAGGTAGGGACTGTTCTATCATGTTGTGAAGCTCAAACTATGAAGCATGAGGATTAACCCATTTCTTCAAATTTTCATAGGGAGTGAGTGAAGGGAAGTTGGAACGTTCATTCTTCATCAAGAATTCTAGGGAGCTTGTTATCATGTTGTAACCCAAAGAGCAACCAGGAAGATATAAAATATAATTTGTCTCTCCATAAATACATGGATCACCAAACACCCATGATTCCAACACAAAACACAGTAAATATATTATTATTCAAGAACATAGATTGGGAACAGAAATTTTTCTATCTCAATATCAACGAAGAATTTTGTTTAAACTGTAGGAGAAAAACCTCCCAGCACAGCACCTTCATCGGTGGCCTGGGCACTGAGAGGCACCTGGCCCACTTTAGATTCACAAGTGGGCTAAGACTGGACAAAGACTCCCTCTAAGGCAAGAATGAGTACTGCTTCTCTTACTAACTTCCACAACTTGAGGTGCTGAGTGAACCAGTCTCTGGAGAGTATTTTTCTTTTTGGATCATTCTGGCAAACAAGCTTAGCTTTTTGGTCCTCGGTCCTGCCTTTCCTCTTCTAAGCTCTCTTGTTCTGCATCATCCTGTAGGGATGTTTTTATTTTAGCAGCTGGGAAGCTTCCACATTCTTTCTGGAAGGGCCTACTCATGAGTCAGTGAAGTCTTGAACACAGTAGCCTCCCAGGTATGACACTTGAACGACAAATAGATCAGCATGGAGTGGAGAAAAGGGTTCTAGCTCCCCAAAGTAGATGTCCAGCGGAGTCAAGACTCAAATTTCTCACTATCTGCCATGACTTGCCCTTGATGCAGACACTCTGGAATGTCTCTCTGAAGACTCATCTGTGATAGAGATTCCTTGATCCTCAAGGATCCACCTGTGGTAGGTGAGGAGTATGAGAGACGATCTGAAAGCCTACTAGTGGGTAAATCTCTGGGAGAATGGAGCCAAAGATGGGCCTTTAAAAGCAATTAGTTATGAACAATTGGAAACTGGAGAGCCAAAGAATTTCAGGACCTTATGCACTACAAAGAGTAAGCATGCCATGGTTTTTTTTGGTTGTTTTTTTTTTTTTTTTCTATTTTTCTTGGCAGGGAGGATGGTATATTCTAGATGATGAATTTGTTATGGCATAAAGAAATGCACCTCCTTCTAGGGTCTGTGAAGATAGCCTTCACAGGTACTAGTCCAGATTAAGGAGAATATGGAAGGATTAAGGTGGAAACTCAAGCTGAGACAGGCTCAGGGCAAGAGGAAGATGTTAGGACTGAGATGGGGACAGCATTGGGACATGGATGAAAGGTAGATATGCAAGGACAGAGATTTGGGGTATGAAAAGGCCAGGGATTCAAGGGCTATAAAAGCACTAGAGATTGTGCTGAAGCAGAAAAATGTTGAAGGGGGACTTTGGGATTCAGAGACTCGCCATGTAGATCAGAGAGCTGGGGATCCCTGGCTACACTTTTTTGCTGCCCCAGACATATGGAGGCCACCAACGCAGGTATAGTTCCTGTAGTTTGCCTTTGCTGCTCCAAAAGTCAGTGGCAGTGCCAAGTCTTGCTTTTAAGTGACTGACTCTGACATTTTCCCTGATTAGTTCAGTTGATTTTCCAGCTTAAATTGTTTTCAAGAAGATGGTGGGTTTCTTGTTTTTCATTCATCTCACATTGGGAAGTGGAATCCTTCTCAGGTGCATAACTCTAGAGGGTTGCCTGCATACATCCAACCAGAGGCATGAGCATTTTGCATGGCAATATCTGAAATCTCCTGTGTTTCTTTCTTCACTACATGTCACTAACTGTCTTCGTTTTCCATAGCAAAGGACACGGAAGATGGGAGAGAAAGACAACAGATATCATATAGGTGCCCCTTTATGGAAAACATACAAGACACTAAATTTTGAAAACCTGACCATTGGTAGACAAGGTCCAATTCTGAATGCTCATACTAAAAGCATCCCCATGTGCATGTGGTTATAACTTGAAGCCCTCACATACATCATCCCATGTGATGCTCAAAACCAGTTTATGAAGCACAGAAGTCAAGGGGACCTCCCTGCTGAGTCCAAGCACCCAGCAACAATTTGCTTTACCCAATGTCTAGAGACTGAAGTTCTTGCTGCAGAGCAACCAGAATCCTTCTGGGACACTGCCTGTGGCCACTTGTGGGGCAATGCCATTGCTCAGTTCCATCACAGCTTCACACCAGTGCCAGGAGAGCAGGGACTCCAGGAAGTGCCTCACACTTGACTGCCATCCTGTGAGCTTTGCTCTGAGGGCTGTGTGCCACAAAAGACACTGTATTCATCTACTGATATCTTTTCTAATGTATGTGGTACCATTAACTGATATAGCTCATGGACTCAGAGCCTCGAGGCCTCAGGGAAGGATTAAGAGAAGCTTATCCTTAGAAAGCTCAGGGGTAAAATTTAAGAAACAAATCCGTCAGTGCTCCTCTTCTATTTTTTTCTCCTGCTTTTACCTCGATGTTGATAATAAGAGGAGTAAAATGAAAAAGTTGAATTTATTTTTATTGCTCTTCTTTTAAGAAAGTTCAGACATCCCTTATACAAGAAAAAATGTGACTCTCCATTGAATTGCTAAGGATTTGTTGCTTCCTTTTATTAAATTTAATGTGTGATAAATTATTTTCAGTATCTCACTCTATGAAAAGTTCAAGAAGAGATTTGTGTGTTAGTGCTATACATGATGGTCTCAGCAAGAAGTCCTTTACTTGGGTGCAGAACACATTTGAGGCTAACATTTGCAGCTCTATGCCCTCAGAGGACTCTGGCTTCTGAGAGTGCTCAGTCCTGAGCTCTGCTCAGAAGCTCTGAGAGTCAACTCTGCTCTCCTTATCAGCCCAAAAAGAAGTAAGGCATGGTAAGACAGGTGACATAGGAATGAGACTAAAGGATAGCCAATATTTTGGTCCTAGCCCTTCAAGGTCAGTGAGGACATAGGATGTAAGAGAACCTATACTGTAACATCCTATGACTCAGTGATATCCCAAATTTCCTGCTGAAGGAGATAATGGGGTCACAGAGAAAACTGATCAATGATGTGTAGTGTGCCTATGGAGAGTTATTTAGAGAGAAAACATTCTCTCAGGCTTTCACAGAGAGCAAATTGGTCAAGCAATGGCCGTGACTCATCCATACGGTTGACACTGATGAAAGATCTCCAAACCGCTGTACATGGTTTAAGGGTAAATCCTGAGGGGATTTGTCTGACCTTGTCAGATACAAAAGTTACATTTTTTTGTTATATAGGACTTGTTTTAACTTGGTCTTAACCATCCAGCAGAAATGTCTAAAGACAAAATATAAAATGAAAGCCATATTAATGTACTTTATTAAGGCTCAGTCAACAGCCTCCGATATTGCCAGTTCTGCTGATAACCTGCTACTATTATGGACTATTGGACTATATATACAGCTACTTTCTCTGTGTTCAATGAGAAGAAAGATTTGTACTAAGTGTTTAGACAAGATGTCATGTCTTCATCTTGTACTCTGAACAACTACAAAGAAAATAATATGCAATGTATCGATTACCTCTCATACTAACCTATTATGAAACTGCCTCACTGCTATTTCTTTCTCATTAATATTAATAAAAAGTAAATAATAAAAAATATAAAAAATAGACATAAAAATAAAACGACAATCTCTCTCACACACACATACACACACACACACACACACACACACACACACACACACACACACAGAGTCTGCTCTTCATCTCATGTGCTGAACTCTAGGAGCTATTGTCTGTACTCCACCTGTGACTCGGATGTCACATGTGTCCTCCTCTGTCACTGGAGCCCTTGGCTTTGCACCGTACAAATCTGCTGCTGGAAAGGCTGGCCCAGAGCCTGGCATATTCTCTCATAGCTGGACATTACACACTGAGTCACATATGACTTTAAATCCATCTTATCTCAGAATGTGTATGGCTTACTGTGGTATAAAACTTAAGAGTCCCTTTTAACCTATTTAGTTTTGTGAATGTTGAGTAGTAAAATTTCTGTTTCAGTTGGCTAGTACTATTTTCACAGGAACTGATTCCATTACCATTAATCATTACTTAACATTCACAAAACTCAAATAAATATAAAAATGTATGTAAAATTAAAACTTTAGCAAGGCAAGATGGTGCATGCCTCTAATCCCAGTATTCTGAGAGACTGAGACAGTGGGGCTATGAGTTTATTCTCAGCCCAGATACACGAACAACTTAGCAAGACCCTACCTCAAAAAATTAATTTGAAGCAAGGCTAGTGATACAGTTCTGTATGAAAGCCACGAGTTGAGTTCTCAGTATTAGATGAAAAAGTAAGACTTCTAAAGGAGAGAATGGCATGGCTGACTGCTTCTCTACATTTGCCTTCATTTTTTAGCATTATTGCATCACAACTGCTCTTTATTAGCCATCCACAAAGAAATTATTATTGTTTTTGTTGTTGTTGCTATTTTGACCAGAGAGTTGACTGATCACATCACATCAGCTTCATTGTTTGGGCTATCAGTCATTACACATACAATGTCTAATTTACAGACAGTACTTTTAGAAATATTTTTTAAGAAATAATGAACTATGTGAAAGGTACCAGAATGCTAGAAATGGACTAATGTAAAGATTTACAATGAAACAGGCAAATTAATAAGCTACATATCAATTTCAGGCAAAATGTACACATTATTGAATATAAAACTGGTGAGCACATCCTGTGGATACTCATGAGAAACAAACTTTTATAAGATCAAGGCACATACTATGCTTGTCTTATCTATTTTTGATGTATAAAATTTATCTTTAGGACAGGAGTTCTAGTACTGGAACATGGGATCTCCTTGGGGAATGACACAAGTAATTAATTGCACACAATGTAAGTATTCAAAGGCAGCAGCTTAATGTATAAATGTTATGAATAAGAATTCAGTTTGATACATAATCAACTTTTTAGTTTTATGTTATGAAAACATGCAACAAAATTACTCCACTTGCTTTTGTGCAGTGATTTATAGTGTGCAAAGCATTATATACACATTTTTCTTTTTATGTATAATAAGGAATTAATGAGATGATTGATGCTTAGCAGGGAACCAAAACTTATTATAATTACATAAAAAGTGGAAGCTGGAATAAATCTAGGACTTTTGGCCCCCCATCAAGTTTTGTGGCCCCTGAATCATTGTGTCTCCTGTCTGAAGTCAGGTCTAGGAGTGAGTGTGTTATCAGCACTGACTCCAAAGTGCTTGGACGTGAAAGGGAGGGCTACTGTCTAGAGCCATGCCACCATGAATGCATCCAATCTTGTCTTATCTCAGAAACTAGGCAGGTTTGGGTCTTGTCAATGCTTGAATAGGAAAGAGGAGAGAGTTACCATACACCAAGAATCTGAGATAATTGTTGTATTTCTAAGAAATGATACCAGTAGACCATAGGATTTTAATTCTAAAGTTTAAATTAGAGTTTGGGTCTGGAAATTTATCTTTAAATATAATCATTATTATAGAAGTCACTTAAACCCATGATTGGAAAGATAATTTGTAGATGCAAATTATAGGTAGAAAAGAAAAGTCTAAGTACTGAAACCTGAGGTGCTTCCAAGTTTTAAGTTTTAGGAAGATGAAAAGAAGAACATCAAAAGAGCCTGGCAAGGAGTGAGCAGAGATTTGGAAAGACAGCTAGGTAGCATATTCATGAGTGACTATTCAAAACTGTAAAATCTCAAAACAAAATCAGTTTGAAGAACTGTTAAAGCAGTATAATTGGTAAAACATGAGCAGAATATGTTCAGAAGAGTTTTTTTTAGCATGTCCCTGTATTAGACCCAGTTGGGTCTCAGAAGTGTGGTGAAAGTGAAGAAAGATCCAGAAATGGGACAAGGGGGGGGGTACAAAGAGTAGTTAAGTGCACAGCTGGGGATATCACCTTATCCCACGGTTCCCAGGGAACCATGAAATGAGGAAGAATACAGCCAACACAAGGATAGATACATACATTGCAGAGGTTTTCTCTATAAACAACTTTGGGCCAGCTATCACTTTGTGGATCTTATTAAATCTATGAACACCACTACAAAACAGCAAAGTATTTATGTGCAATTTCACTTATAAATTAGAGTGTTCACAGAATACCTATCCTGTGAACTTCAAGTTGATAACGTCTAGATGGTCACTGGCTGATCAGCTCTATCACTTCAAGACAGGGGATCATCTTGTGAATTGTCGGGGGCAGTTCTGGCATAACTATCAAGGTGTAATGTGAAGCTCGCGCTGGTAGGACTCGGCATATATCTGCTAATAGAGAGACAGTAATCATCCTGGATGACTGTGCCAACTGAACATTTTGCTAAAAACAATTAAATCAAGTTTTAGCTGTGAATTGTTAAAGTAGCTCAAGGCAGTGTCACTTACATGGCCTCAAAGAATGACTCTGGTGTTGCAGAAACAGCTATTTTTCTTTCTGCTCTAGACACAGAAGGGTTGGGTTTATTTCTTTCCCCTTCTCTTCCCTGAGCAAATCCCCATAACAAATAAAGTTACAGTTCAAGACCGGATTACTCAGACTATTGGCTTTGCATGCCAATGTTTACTTTAAGTAAAAATGATACTTCTGAGAATTCAAATAATATGTTTAAGTATTTCCAGGCTACAGCTCTGCTTGCATTTGTTTTGTCACCAGCTCACTAGGAATGTGTCGGGTTTCCAGAAAGATGATTCTCAGTCATTGGTGGATGGCTCCATTCAACGGAGGTCTCACCTCTGTTGAATGCGATTCCATGGACTTCTTGCCTGCTGTCCCCTGATGGAAAATGCATCATCACTTTGGGTACATAGTGTGCTAGGAGGAAACTCCAGCCCTCTAGGCACAGACTCATTTGACTAGGAAGGAAAAAAAAAAGGTGTAGGTAGAGAGTGAAAGAGAAAGACCAGGAAAAATAGAGGAGGTAAGATGGGAGGAAAAGGGAGCAGGGAGAGGGGAACAGAATTCAAAATCAACAAAAATAAACAAAAAAGCGTGCCACAAAATTTTATTTATTTATTCATTCATTCATTTATTTCTAATAGGGATTGAAGTCAGAGCTTCATGTATGTCAGGCAAGTGTTCCACCACTGAGCTATATTTCTAGCTACAAAATTCATGATAATGGAAATAATCAATCATTAATCGAATAACTTGAATAACACCATCAAAAGACTCCAACCTTATCCTATGTTCTCACTTTAAGTAAATTTATTTTATTGCAAAAATGACATTTTGTAAGTCATACAATATATAACACTATCGTAAAGATTATACTGCTTAAGCACCGGCACATTTTCCCTCTTAGGTAGGTTCTCTCTCTCTCTCTCTCTCTCTCTCTCTCTCTCTCTCTCTCTTTCTACATTCACTAATGATCATTGTCAAAAGTTTACATATTTTTATAAATATATAGCTCTTTTTTCCTCTTTTCTTCCCCATACTGGCATTTGAGCCTTGGACAAACTAGATGATCACCTACACCTCAGTTACAGCTCCAGTCTGCAGCTTTTGATCTGTATATTAATTATCTTCCTGGAGAAAAACACTATACTCTATACATTTAAAAAGATAAGAAAATATAGCCTTTTAAAAGAGGAGACTCTAGTAACATACCATTGTTATGTTACCTGAAATTTAAAAGTGTACTTATTATTGGGAAAACTATTTCATCTGCTCTTCTTAAAGTAATGTGCAGATATGTCAGGACAGCCAATGTTGTCTTTCATTCATTCATTTCTTAAACTGGGAAATAACATCACTAAAATTTTGTGTGACAGCTGCTATGGTTCCACTGATACAGCTATGATTTTCTCCTGCATGGCAAGAATAACAAATTATTTGAGAAATATTATTGGTTATGTCACAATGGATAGACAAAGTTGAAGGAGACCATTGTTTTAGATTTGATTACTTTTTGGTTATCTTGAAATATAAGTATCTTTCATTAAATATTCTTAATTATCTTATATGATCCTCTAAAATATTTCCCTAGGAAATAAACACTTCTTTTTGTGTTTAGTAAGGAATTCTAACAGGATAAATCTATTTCTCCTTATTTTGCTTTCAGCTAATACTAAGGACAACTACAAACTGTTGCTTTAAAATATGTGTTTATACATTTTTATAATCCATTACATTGTTTTGTATATACAGAGGATGTTAGTATACCTGTAGTTTCAAAAAGTAAATAGCACAGAAACAAAAAGTAGCTAGTGACTCCTGGAGCTTGGTGTAGCAGCAGAGAATGGATGTAAAGAAACACGTGAAAATGTAGATGTGTATAGAAGTCATTTGTACTAATGACTTAAACTACTATATAAAGTTACTAAAAATTATTGACTGAATTTGCAGTGGATACATTGTATGGTATATATTTTTAAATTGTCTACACACACACATGCACACACACAGTAAGCAGGACTTCTATGATAAATTATGGTGTTATAATTACATCACAATTGCAAAATCTTAAATTAACTTTAAACATTCTTATATATAAAGTCTAGTCTTGAGCTTAAGTATCTTAAGGTTATCTTATATCCAAAAATAGGTCTTGTTTCCTTTCTTGAATGTAAACTGGAAGTTTTTTTATTCTCATATTCTTCATCAAAAATGTTCATGGAGGGGCTGTGGAGATAGCTCATTAGAATAAGTGCTTGCCTGGCAAGTGAAAGGACCTGAGTTCAATCCCTGGTTCAAATAAAATAAAATAAAATAAAATAAAATAAAAACTTCATGGAGGCATTGAGATAGTGGAGTGGTAAGCAGCAGAGAAAGAGCAGCTCTGAGAGTCAACCATATAGATGCTGGGATATAGCAACACGAGGAAGACAAGAAAGAGAGAAGAGGGTCCCTTGGACCCAGGAAGTATTAAAAGCATCAGTTGAAGCCCATGGAAAGATTGAAGAGACAAGCTTCAGTGAAGAAGCAGGTAGCTGGCTGAACTTCGTATTGAGATGACACTTATTATTCGAGAGCCATCTTGGAAAGGGGCTGGTTGAGCTCAGAGCAACTTCTGGATACACCTGGTTGCTCCCAGCTGAGCTCAGGCTCATGGAAATTGCACTGATGGTTGCATGCAAAACGAGTCTGGTCTTGGACAGAAGGTGCAAACTTACTGAGATTACCCACTAACCCACCAAAAAGCTACTGCTGACCTACTTGGATAGATCAGTACTCTGTCTCTACACGCTGTCTTCCAGTGATAATAGAAACAAATTTGGAAGTAGACTTTTAAATTTTCATTCATGTTGGCTTATTGTTATTTTTTTTTTGTTTAGGTTTTTGTTTCTAGTTTTTTTCTTTTATTGTTTGATATTATTTTTATATGTGTATGAAAGCAGTTTCTAGCCTCTTTGTGGTTGTTGCTCTATTCTATTGTTCTCTTTATTGTTTCCCTCATTCTTTCCCTCCAGTGTTCAGTACCAGTTT
>PVKN010042514.1:0-10393 GCA_004027915.1 Capromys pilorides | reverse complement strand
GTTCCCTGCTATCAGTGCCCCAGATAGGTTTTTAGGGAACTACATATTTCTCTTTTGTAAATTTCATCAATTCTAACACTGTTAAATATCTGTTTTCCCTGTGACAGGGTAAACCAAACAGGACACTTCTATCATGTTCACTTTTAGCATGAACATTCCTTGACTAATAAATGACACTCAACATGTTTTTGATTGAAGGATGGATTCATTGTTATACCACTATTTCTCTTTGTTTTCAGAGTTAATTTTAATTTTGGGAAGCCTAACTGTGACCCTTATTATGACCCATGGTCTCTAAAAATAAGAGTGGTTTGTTTTTTTTCTTCCTTGGCTTCTCTTAGGTCTCGACCTCTATGGATTTTCCCCGGCCTGGCAGAACTTCCGCCCTGGAGGAAGAAGCCTACAGTGGTTAGATTTGGGGGAAGCTTTGTTAGAAGACAGAAGTTTTATATCACCAAGATTAGGAAGGGAAAATCTGTACCAAATTTCCAGAGTTGTATTGAAACAAGGTTCAGAAGCTATGTTATGTTGTCTAAAATGGTTCTCTCATTACCATTCTTTCTTAATTAATTAATACTGAAGACTGAACTCAAAGGTTTCACACTGAGATACATCCCTTCCATCCCTTTAAATTTTAAAAAAATAAGTTATAATGTTTTGAGACAGAGTCTTGGTCAGTCATTAAATTGCCAAAGCTGGGCTCCAAACTGTAATTTTCCTGCCTCAGCCTCCCAGAGTGTTGGGATTATAAGCATGGTGAAATGAGGTAAGAGGGCAGATAAAGGATAATACCAATAGGGGAAGAAAATGGCAGTACAGAGACATGCTCTGACTTTTCATTGCCTCCTTTAGAAGTCCTTAGAATGTTTCTTTAAAATTATTGCTATTTTTCCTTAAAATGAAGCTATAGTGTATCGGTCAGGGTTTTATTAGAGGTACAGATATAACACAAGATGTACAAATGTATAAAGAATTACAAGATTGGCTTATGATGGTGGGCCACAGAGTTGGATGAGGAAGCGTATGAAGGGTGTCTGCGTACCAGAGATTGAAGGATTGATCTCAAGGTCTGGAGCTCACTGCAGTGTTCCATGCAAGTCTGTATCAGGAGGCTGATGGGTCTGCAAGGGAAGGCTGATGAGTCTACACCAGAAAGCCGAAGGATCCAAGGCAGAAGCTAAGAGTCTGTGCTAGAAGCCAGAATACGATGTCCAAGCTGATGGCGAAGACTGTAGCTCCTCCAAGGAAGAATGGAATCCTCTGTCTTTCCTCATTTTCCTTCAAGTGATGAGTCATTCTAGGATTGGAACTTCACACCCTAGGATGTGGAATTGCTGAGCCAATGTAGTTAAACTCTTAGCTTCTCAAGGTGACACAATTGATCAGCTACTACATGCATAATTAGCAATTTTCCTTAGTCCTATGTGCTTCGTGCTTGCTTATCTAAATATGCTTTCTTCATTAAACATGGCCTTTGAGACTCACTTTGTTTTTTGGGCCATGAATCTAGAAGACAAAGATGGACATACAAAGTCTGCTTCCTTGAGGAGCTCACATGTTGGCTAGCAAGAAAATACCATTAGTTTTAAGAGGTGGCACATTGCGGTAGACACTGAAACATATAGGTATGTGCAGTGTTTTAGGAACCACAGGAGATAGGCATAACTTCTAGTTATTATTTGAAAGTTTTCACTCTGCTGTCTTGTAGAAGTCGTTTTATTGTCGCAAAGGCTTTGATTGCATCTTTAGTTGTACTTTCTATTACTTAAATGTTTTGTGACTTGTGATAATCATCTTTCACTTCATGGAAGATGATGGAACCTAAAAGTTAAGAGTAGGAGACCTGGGTGCAGGTAGGTTTGGATTTCAAACCTGTATTCATGCCTTATCTTCCAGATGAATGATTTAGGCAAATCACTTTCTCATATCCAGAAGAGTGTGTAAGTACTGAGATTGAATAATATGATGGGTGCCACCTGTTTAGCAGGGCACCTCATATGCAGTAGATACTAAATTGTATCTTTCCCCAGGTGATTGTAGATTTTCTTTTGTTTATATTTGGTACTACTGGTAACAAGAACCTTATTTATATTTAGCTTTGCCAACCACAGAGGCATAAATGAAATTAAAATAAAAACAAAGAAAGTCCATTTGGGTGCAAATCCAAGAACAGGCTCAGCTGACAAAATCAGACTTTCAAAGAAAGGGATTCTATATCAAGTCTGATAGTTGCAAACTGGTGCATATAAGGGCAGTTGTAAATTTTAGAAATTCATTGGAATTGCAACTGTTCAGGTCAAGAAACAAAACTGGTCTCTCTAGCATTTTGTAAACTTTATAATTATTGTCAGATTCTCAATAATTTATTCCTCCAGCAAAGTGAGTTCCTCTCATGGTTCTCTGAGGTGGTCTCCTTCCTGTCAGTGTATGTCTTCAAAGCTCAGTAAAGGATTTTTGTTCTCTTTTGACCATTTCAAAGCCATCTTGACTTTCATTGTATTTAGCTTCACACAACACACACAGGTTTAACTGCTGAGGTTTTAAAGAATGTGACTTTTTTGATAAAAAGACAGCTTAAACATTATCAAAAATGCAACACAAGTATTTCTTTTAAAATATATATAAATTAGCATTTTATTGAGGTAAGCTTATACATTCAGAGAAATGATCTGGCTCTGAAACAGAGGATATTCAATACTTTTATGGTATATTTTCAAAAACATTACATATACTATTTCAAGTGGCACTTCATAAAATTATAAATATCAGTCACATATAAATTAAGTCAAATTTTATATATTTAAATTATTAATAAATTAAAAATAATAAAATAGTGTCCTAACACTTATACAATCAGTTCTTCTTAGAGAACAAGATAAGGTAGATACCCAGTGGACATAACATTTTCTGACCATAGGAAGAAATGCCCACGAACTGATCATGTTAGATTTCCCCATCGGACTCTGCTCTCCGAATAGCCCTCAAGCTATCCTGCAGGAATGCCTCCAGGCCTTGCAGGACAAGTTTAACAGTCAAAAGTGCTTGAGCTTCATTTTGTGACTCCAGTTCCTCTACCACGGTGGCATTTGCAGTTGGGCTTGTCTCTTCTGCACTATTTGTCTGAAAGGAAAAGAAAATACAGAGGACTGTTTACACAGTGCACAAATACTTTGTGGTGGAGGGATGCTCTGGGCTGTGGGAAGATGTTTAAGTTTGGAGTAAATGAGCCAACTGGGGTTATCAACCCTGACTCACCTAGCTTGCAGGAGGTGTTTTGCTCCAAGCCCACTCTGAGAAGGACCCCTTTACAGTGACTGATTTCTAACCATCCCTTTGCTGCTATGTGCCATTAGATGGTAAGAATCCAGAGGGCGGAGCCGCTATCTTATGTATCTTTCCTTCTGTTATCCAAAGTAGTACACATAGTTGTTATTTGATAGACAACTCAATTAAATTGATTTGCTCTAAAGGCAATTTAATGGATTCTAAATCTAGTACTTTCCTCCAGTTTTCCTCACTATCTGGTATGTATTGAAAGCTCACTGGTCTAGGGCTCTTTGAATGGTCATGCTTCCTGCTAATTTCTTTCTTTCTTTCTTTCTTTCTTTCTTTCTTTCTTTCTTTCTTTCTTTCTTTCTTTCTTTCTTTCTTTCATGCATTTGGTTGTTTTAGGGTCTCACTACAAAGCTTGGACTCATAGTGATCCTTCTGTTTTTCAGCCTCCCCAGGGCAGAGATTACAGACATATGCCACTATGGTTGAACTCTATAGCTGCCTCAGCCCACCCTGTGAGCAGGGCTGGTGTGGCATGTGGTTCTGGGGATCAAGCTACAGTCCCTGCACTTGCCTAAGCTTTCCTGAGCAGGTGCTTTTGTCCCCTGAGGTATCTCACCGGCCCTTCCTGCTAACTCTTAAAGATTTTTTTCTTGTCTCTTAAGATATTACGAATTGATGTTTAAATTCATGAAGTTTAATATTTTAAAATGTAAATGTCATTATCGGTGTTCTTTGTAGAAGAGATTTTAAAAAGTGCAGCCATTAGGAACTATTATTGAGTCCCTCTCACTTGAATCTAGCTATGTTTGTCAAAGTAGCACTACATCCTCAGTTGTCAGGTACTTTCCTTGAGCTTCTCTTCTCCTTACCCCATAAGAGATGAAGAGGGGCCAGGGATATAACTCAGTGGCATAAGTGCCTGTGTGGCAAGCATAAGGTTCCAAGTTCAGTCCCTGGTACCCCCACATAAAGATGAAGAGCACTCACCTTAGGTTTCATGAACAGACTCAAGCGTTTGAAGCTGGCATATATTTTGTCAGTCTTTTCATTTTCAGAGTCATTCTGAGTTTTGTTCTGTATGAATTGCACATAAGGCTCGAACTCAAGAAGACCAGTGATGATTTTTGACTGGCATGCCTCCTACAAAAAGAGATGGAAGGGAAATTCGTTACTGTTAAGAGACAAGAATCAAACTTTCTGAAGAAAGTTGAGAAATCAAACTTTCTGTAGTTTGGCATCTTCTTCCTCTACCCCTCTAGAAAATTAGCTTAAGACACTGGACAGCATCATCAATTGCCTTCTTAAAAATATCTGGACAGCCAGAGGTTCACTTTTTGACTTTTACCTAATGCCCCACAGATACAAGTGTGTGGCAGAGAGGATGCTCTTCTGACTCCCTCTCAATGCTCTTCCTGAACTCTTACCCATGTTAATGTTGGCCTGAAATCTCCTTTTATGGCATAATCATAAGTCAGTGCAAGTAATCTCACTGTCTGGAAGGAGAGGTATGTGGAGAATGAATTCAGTAGGGAGGATGGGCCTGGATCCTGCCAGAGCCAGCCAAAGAGAAGAGATCCTTCCCAACCACCTTATTAAGGGTGAGGTAGCTAAACGTGCTGGGATTTCTAACGTTTGCCATTATGAAAAATCTCAACATATAGGCAAGGTGACACATGCCTGTAATCCCAGCACTCAGGAGGCTGAGGCAGGAATATTTCTATGAGTTTGAGACCTGCCTGGGCTACACAGTGAATTCAAGATTAAGCTGAATTACACAGTAAGATTTTGTCTCAGAAGAAAAGAAAAAGAGAGGAAAGAAAAAAAGAGAAAAATCCCAGCATACAAAGAAAATTCCTGCAGGTTCAAAGGTAAACTGTCTTAAAAATATTAAGTTGGCTTCTTCATGGACCTTTATATAATGTTCTTTTCATCTATCCCATTTTTGTTGCTTTTGCCAGACACCATGCAATAGGCACTGCATGCAGGAAGGAGGAGAACTTTGTCTACAAGGAGATAACAAATGTAAATTTGATGTGCTCTTACCCAGTTGTAGGCAAGGTAGTGGCATCCGTCATCTTTGTTCATCTTTGGAAGAGTCAGCTGGCCTAGCATCGCTGTTTCGACATTGTGTTCAGACATCTAGGAAAGAATACAAGAATTGTTATTTAAATGCCCCTAAAACAAACACCACTAGAGGGCCAATTCATGTTCTACCACAGTCAGGAAAGGTTTTTTTTTTTTTTTTTTTTAAGAAGTCTGTTTTTAAAAAAGGAAGTCACAACTCACTAACATCTTGGCAAGCAGACTCTAGTGGAATTAGTTGGGTTCCATCCCAGGCTTACCTGACACTCTAGGCTTATTTTCTATTCTGAATCTCAGCTTCTTTATTTCCAAATTAAGAATCTCTCATTTTTTAAAAAATGTGTTTAACACAGGGTCTACAGGGTCTCATTACATAGATTGGACTCATAGTGATCCTCCTGTTTTCAGTCTCCCAAGTGCTGGGATTATAGGTGCAACACCACGCCCAGTCTCAATTGCTATCTCAGTGCACCCTGAGGGCAAAGCCAGCATGGCTTATGCTACAGAAGATTGAACCCTTGCCCCTGTGCTCTGCCTCAGCACATGCTTTAGTTCGTTGAGCTATCTGACTGGCCTATATCAAATTGAGAATCATTCAACATTTTCCATGTATGTTTCTTAAAATGGTTATATGTAATTAATATATAAAGTGCATGTAGTTGGTTCTTAATAAATGACAACAGCTAGGTGTGGTACTACCTGCCTGTAATCTCAGCATTTGAGAAGCTGAGGCAGGGGGATCACTGAGAGTTCGAGGCTAGCCTAGGCTACAAAGTGAGCCAAGGCCAGCCTGAACTACATAGGAGACCCTGTCTCCAAACAAACTAGTGATAAAAATTTCAGTGATAATTTATGACAAATAGAATTTAAGCCACAGAGTGTTCCATCTGGAAGGACCTGTGAAATCTAGTTGAACTACATAATTTTATAGATAAGAGTCCAGAAAGAGTAGAGAATTTTCCCAAGATCACTAAGCTTAGTGATGACAATCTGGACTCCCAATTCTTTCTCTCCTGTGTCCTTTTTTGTTTTTCTATCAAGCAGAGCTGAAATATTTTCATTTAAAGTTTAGCCTATTTATGACTTTGCCCCTGATGGTGCTGAGGTAGCATTTTGGCTAGAATGACCCTGAAGAGATCTAACTACTAAACTTACATAAACTTGTGTAATCTAAAAGTACTGCAACTCCTGAGAAGCTGAACATTCATTTTAGTGGTATTTTTCTAATTTTCTTAAAGTCCAAGGGACAAAATGAATGTTGGTGGACCTTATTTTTCAATCAGAGAAAAGAAATCGCTGATTATTTAGCCTAAATGTGAAGCTAAGAATGGGTGAGGAAACATGAGTTCCAGCCCCATTCTGCACATTTCAGAAAGTGAAGGAACCTCCTTATACCGCCAGCAAAGAAACACAGACCACAGTCTGATTAGTCTATCCCAGAACCCAGCAGAGACTGCCTAGGACACAAGCCCCTTGTCCATACTGGGTCAAGGAGAATGAATGAATACTCGTGGAGAGGCTATCACTAAGTTACCCACCTCGCTTTTCAGTTCCTTGACCTCCTTGTAGACTTCTGCAAACATTCGAAAAGCAAGTGAAGTGGTCGTCGGTTTACTTGGCATGGTGGTTGGTTCAGCTGTGCAGTCATTCTGAACTCTTGCAGTGGGGAAGGCAGTAGCTGTTACCAGGAGCAGCCCCAAGACGGCAAGGGGACGGAAGACGCCTGTCCGGAGAGGAAGAGAGAGCAGTCTGTGAGCTGACAGCACAGCTGGGAGCCTGCTGTTGGTGCTGGCCGGACGCCAGCCCTCTCGCTCAGCCACACATCTCCTCCCTCACACGGGAGGAGCACCATCAGCCAGCTCTTCGAGGGCGAGGGGTTTCCTTCACTTACTTGTAGAGAGGAACTTCATAGTTGTTCCTGGAAGGCAGATGGAGCTGAGGTGGAGATAGCTCAGTTTCGTTCCTGGTGGGCTCAGGAGCAGAGTGAGCTTCAGACATCCCCTGTCTCATATTTATTGGGAGTTGAGTCTCTGATTTTTGAGACTCATGGGAAAATCCCACATTTGATAAAATCTTTGCTGGACCACGGGGGGTGTGACCAGAGTGGGTGGGGCTGATTGGAAACCTCATTAAGATTGTGCAATGTGACGTCGTTCAGCATCGAAGAAAAGAATCACAACTGGGGGAAAAAAGTGTAGCTTAGGTCATTACTGAGGCTAGCCCTAAGGATCAAGATCACTCTTCCTTTACTTTCTTCTTTTTTTTTTCTAGTGACTCAGCACTTTAGCATGTATTGAGAAAGTAAAGCTGAAGTCATGTACAATGTTTTATGAAGAGGAAAAAGTAGAAACGAAAACTGGCTATGATTTTTCAAAAACAATGCTTTGATTTCCAGATGGAGACGCTAAGATTTAGTACTCCAGCTATTTCATATTTATAAAACACTTAAGATGTTTTACTCTCCCCCAGACCCTTAAGCCTGAGGGTACACAGAAGATATTATTATTAGTCATTCCCGTAACTTTATTTCCTATCTCTCACCATGGCTATCTGTTGCAGAATGGCACGGTTACTACCAAATCCTGTGCAGTCATTTCTAGAAGTCTTCATGTGGAGAGCTGGGCATGCATAAATGATACCTTTGTGGTATCAAGTGTCTTTTGCCAATTTCCTCCTCACCTATTCCAGCACACTTTAGGGAGGTTCACTGCTACCCTACTCTCCCCCTAGTGGCCTTCTGGGGAGCCTCCTGGCAAGGGCTTTGATTACTGTGCTACAGGGTTGTCCCTATGATGCTTGTGCCCCTTTACCACTGCCAGCAATCCTGGGCTACTACTGCCCCGGGGGCACTTTGAAATGCCCAGATGGAAGCTGGGCGCCACAGAGCCCTCAAGTTGCTGAAGCCCCCTTGCTTCAGGGTAGGAATAGGGGTGAGAACAACACACTTGGATGAGGCGATCAGGGGAGGACCTTGTGGCATCTTCTCAAAATTGTGCTTGTAGCTCATTCTTGCTGTATGACTGCATCTGAGTACAAAGGTGACATGACTGTAGGTTCTGAATCCCACCTTGTCTTCCAGTGTCCGAGACTTATTTTTTTTTAAAAAAAAATATTTATTGGATACAGGGTCTCACTATGCAGTTTGGACTCATGGTGATCCTCTGGTCTCAGCCTTCCCTGCACTGGGATTACAGGTGTGCACCACTATGCCCAGTTTTGGGCCAGCATGGCTTGCAATACTGGGGGTTGAACTCAGGTCCTTGCACTTGGTAAGCCCTGAGCCTTCTTTATTGTGTGAACCTCGAACAGAGCTCTTCTTAGACAACATCTTTCACAGGAAAAGTTCTTGGCCTCCTAAATTTAGACTCCAGAGCAGGGTGCCCCATCATATTGCAGACACCCAGACATCTCCTGGATGAAACTAGAAGCTTTGTATGGCTGCCATAAAAGTCATTTAGAAAACACATTGTTGACATTATTGTCAACTTCTTTGCTTTGCAAAGAAGTTCTGTTCAAGTTACTGAAACAATGACTTCTGCTATAGGGTATTTAAAGTATGGATTGATTTACTGAAGTTTTGTTTTGTGCATAATAGGTCAGGACCCACCTGTTGAAGAAAATGAGGTCATCTACTTTCATGTCTAAACAAGAGACAGTGTCCTCTGGGTCCTGTGGCCATCATGGGGGTTTTTTAGTTTGAAAATGAAAATGGGGAAGGATGGTAGGAAGGTTTCAGTTTTAGTGCTCTGTGGTCTTAAGCAGCATAGATATGCATGAGCTATTGCTTGTGTCTCTCCTGCCTTGAATCTACCCAATGCAATAGGCCTCTGTGGATTGGGATTGCTTTTCCTTAGTTATCTGTTTCTTAGAAAATATGATCCAATAAAGTTCAAGTTCTGGAACTTAGTAACTCAATACAACACACAGGCTTATCTTTTTAATAAAAAGTGTCTTGTTTTATTTTTAATAGGAGTTTGTATGTAGGATAAAATGTTTGAACAAGACACCATAACACCATAGCATCCAAGGAGAAGTTTCCTTCCTTTCCTAGCTCCTGGTCCCAGAGATAATGTCTCATTCAATTAAGTCCTTTATTATCCTAATTGAGATTTTTCTGAGCTTTTCAGGTACTCAGTTCTGTATTAATAGTATTTGTTGATGTCTACACACACACACACACACACACACACACACACAAGTTCTCAGTGGTTTGGATGCCACCTTTGCAGCTCCTAGTGGCATGTACGTGGGCTTTTGGGTCTTATTTGAGTTGAAAGCAAGCCCTTTTACCTAGTAGCTTCTTTACTGCCTAAATTTTCTCAAGAATCTGTGCACTGTTCATTAACTTCTAAGATAAAAGTTCTTTCCTTAGTGGGCTACTGTGAAGATTAAATAAAGACAGAGTATAAAAAAATCCCTGAAGCATAGTAATCTCATCATCAAGCACTAAGTCTTTGTGATATTCTTCAGCTAGAGCTTCTGTCCCAGGGAACCCTTCCATGAGTTCTGTCAGTTCACCTGGGGTCTTGCCTATATGACATTATTATAAAGAATCCAGGCCTCTGTGCCTATGATAATCTAGTCTCCTAGTCATTTTCCCACCAAAGAAATGAGATCCTGTATTCAGCTGAAAATCCCACAGTGGAAAATGAAGCAAAATTCTGCCCCCCCTTTTTTTATAGGGATGTTAAGATAACCAAATGAGTTTTCTGATTTTTGAAAATTCGCCCATTAGTCTTTCTCATAGACTTTTTCCAAAGCCTTCTGATGATTATTATTTTTTTTTTTATCGGAAGTTCACAGCTTTACCTATGCATGCTCATCATTTCTTGAGAGAACAGAACACATGTCTTCCAAAGAGAAGTGAAGATTCCTAAGCAAGAGTGGGACTGACAGTGTCAGACCTTGTACTCCTGGCAGGTTATGTAGGAATGAGAATACCCTCCTATGTACCACCGTCACAGATCTTCATTAATATCAATGCCCTCAATCATCTTTGTGTGTGTGTGTGTGTGTGTGTGTGTGTGTGTGTGTG
>PVKN010042513.1:0-10391 GCA_004027915.1 Capromys pilorides | reverse complement strand
TCTTCTTTTAGGCTGGGCGTGGTAGTGTGCACCTGTAATCCCAGTGCTTGGGAAGCTGAGAACAGGAGGATCACTATGAGTCTGATCTGTGTAGTGAGACCCTTGTAGACCCTGTACTAAATACATAAAAAATTAAGAAAATTTCTCTTTTCTCTTAATTTTCAGTTAACTTGTAAGTCTCAAATTTCTCTTAGCTTTGTACCTACTGATGTGTGTCGCTGAACAGAGATATGCATGCTTGAACTGTGTGGTTAGGTGATGTCTGTACACTGGGTACATCACAATGTATAGCAAGGCTATATCTTGTTGAACTAAGATATGTGGCATATAGCTGTGCTTTATTCCTCCAATTTTTAGCCTCCCCTCTCCCTACTTAGATTTTTCGGTAAGATCTGTTATCACAGTGGATGGCAAAAAGATGATCTAGAGTATAGCCCTTCTTGATTTCTAAAGAAACATTAATGATCATCCTATTTGTTCTTTTCTCTCTTTAAACCTGCTGACATCTGTCTTTCTTTTTGGCTTTTTGAAACAGGGTCTCGCTATGCAGTTCAGGGTGGCCTTGAGCTCACTTTTGTAGCCCAGGCTGGTCTCAAACTCCCACTGATCCTCCTGCCTCAGCCTCCTAAGTGCTGGGATTATAGGTGTGCACCACCATGCCTGCCTCTAAACCTGCTGATATCTTTCAACTCAAAAAGGAAGAAAACACAGGTATTTCCAAGTCCCCTTTACAGTCACTCCTTAAGTGATATCTGTACCTGCTATTCCCACCTCCTAAGTGTTTTCTCATTTTTTATCATAAAGACTTGAACCTTTCTGCAACCAACCACTCCACTAAAACTGTTCTGACTCCAGCAATGCACATGGAAGACAAAGGGTCTCTATTCTCCAAACTGACCTCTTAGTGAAACCAGCCCCAGATGAACAAACTGCTCAGACTGCAGGTCCTTCACAGCCCTTTGAACACAGCTGTCTCTGCTACCTGCTCCCTCTTGCCTGACCCTTGAATGATGATGCTCCAGAGTACTCTGACCTGGGCTGGCGAGATAGCTCAGCATCTAAAGCGCCTGCTTTAGGCAAGCTTAGGCATACATAGGGGACCACGGTTGGATCCCCAGCACCACATGCCACGCCAGCTCAGGGCAGGCTGAGCTGGCAAAAAAAAAAAAAAAAAAAAGAATGAATTAAACAGAGTACTTTGACCCTGCTGATGTAGGCTTAGGGCTCTCTAGTGCTGTAGTTTTCACTATGCCAGTGGCGTGCTTTTCCTTTTACTGGAACAATGCTTACTAATACCTCATGCCAAGTGGCATTTTTTTGGAGAAATCATTTTTCACTTTTTTACTTATATGAACCCACAATATCCAATATAAGGTAACTCAGATCAACAACATGTTAAGAATCAGGGCAGGATATTGTATGAAAAATTATACATGGGGATAAAGAGTCATTCCCATTCCAAGCCAAACTCTAATCTTAACCTTGAGTTAACAAATCCTTGAATATCCCACTGAATTCCAGGGAAAGGAGACATGGAAGGAAGTCTCTGTGGGCACATTAATACAAATCACTCTACATGTAATTCAACTGTCTGCAAATTTTTTTCTGTATTTTTTAGGGAAGGGTGTTCAAGGTCTCATTACTAGATGGGACTCTACTGATCCGCCTGTTCATAGCCCCCCAAGAGCTGGGATTACAGGCATGTACCACCTTGTAGAGTCTCGACTGCCATCTCAGCGTGCCTCGGGGCAGGGCCGGCAGCCCCTGCGCCTGCTTGCTGGCACTTTGATCCGCTGAGTTATCTGGCTAGCCCTATATGTAAATTTTTTGAGATAGGGTCTCATATTGTAGCATACGTTGGCCTTGAACTCACTAGGTATCCCAGGCTGGTCTGGAACTCACAGCAATCCTCCTGCCTCAAGATCCTGGGTTCTGAGATTACAGGCAAGCACAGCTGTCTTGTCAGTTTTTCTGTAGAGCCATAGGATCACGTTGAGGCTTGAAGTGAACTCTGAGGGCCTACTGGAATCTGCTTATTTGAAAAAATAATCAAACAAACAAGACAAAACCAGGACTCTTATTTAATACAGGCAACTACAGATCACTTCTACATAGCCATGTGCTTTATGTTACATCTATTTGAGCTCTAGCACCAGGGAGGAGGAGGGACAAGTGGCACAGAACTACTTAAGTTACACACTTATTTCGCACTGGACAGGAATTAAAAAAATATGTGAATCTAGCTGTTGCTGGCAGTTATGACAAAGGCAACAAAATCAGGATGAGCTCAAAGGAACCAGGCCCCTGCTAACACTGCTGAGGTGCTGAATCCTTACATTGTGAAATACAGCCCTCCCTTTGAGTTTAGTTCTGAGGCAAGATGCATTTCTTTATTACTTTAAAGTAACCTATGTTAGGGATCTGGTTACTTGGAGCACTCATTCTTCTACTGTGAGTCTAAGGGAAACTACCCAGAGTCGGTTGTGTGAGCTCCTAATTAGCCAGAACCCATGTTTAGCAACCCAGCCTAATGAAAAAGGCCACAAAATAGGAAGAAGCATCTCTAGGAAAGTCCTTTGACCCAGGGAAGTGGCTGTGGAACTGAGCCTTTGCCTTCTCTCCTCACTTGAAGTATAACATCTACAGTAAGAATTCTTGACAAGGCTCCAGGTATACAACTCTGGGGTCAGTGAGATTTTAGTGAAGCGAACCAAATTTATCTAATTTAATGCTAATTAAAATCTGGCATTTTTGGAGGACAGGGAAGTAAAAAGAATTAAGATGTGTTATGTTTATGTACCAACCCCCCATGATGAACATCATCACATACTATGATATGCACTAATAAAACTTTAAAAAAAATAAAGACGGAATACCTTTCTCCTCATTTTTTTTGGTACTGGAGATTGAATTCAGGACCTTGCTCTTGCCAAGCAGGCACTTATGCCACTGAGCTATCCCCGCCTCTTGACAATACTTCTTAAAAAAAGAAATCAAATATTTTAAAAAATGAATTCAGACAACAAATCATCTGAAATACTATAATCAAGTGGAATCACATTACAGTTATTGAAGACAGGACAAAATACTTGTACTTAAAAGTTATTAGACTCACTCATATAACTTAATACCCTAATAAACTACATATATCACTGTCACATATGTTTTAACTACTTTATCTTTGAATTTTTTTTAATGTGGTTTTTGAATTATTAGATTTTTTTGTAGTACTAGGGATTGAATTCAGGACCCTGGCAAGTGCTTATTCCACTGAGCTATCTCCCCGGCCCCTTAACTACCATAATATTGTGTTTTTGTTTTCGTGGCTTCCTTTAATCTTCTGTACTTTTGGGCTTACTACTACCCAAGCAGGTTTAACAACACTGGAAGAGGAACCTCAACTGTTAAGGTTTAGTTTGTGTTACTTATACATTTGGATTCTTCTTATTTTATTGTGTTCTCACTTATCCCCCTCCTACTTGTCTTTGAATGCGCCAATAAAATCTTTTTCCCTCTTTGCTCCACTTACATATTCACGTTCTACTTCTTAATAGCTACCCTTAAAATGTGAATTTGTATATCTAATAAAGGTGCTACATATAATTAATGTACCTATTCTCTTGAATAATCCAGGATTCCTGAAATCAGTATTAGTTTCCTAAGGCTCCCATAACACAGTACTAAAAACTTAAGAGGTTTAAATAGTAGAAATTTATTCTCTTGCAGTTGTGGAGGTTATAAGTCAAAAATCAAGGTGTGGGCAGGGTCACACTCCCTTTATATACACTAAATGTAAAATGACTTAGTATAAGGAAAGTGTCTTGCTGAACTACAGAGATGGACAAGTCCCAAGATCTTAGGGTGAGATCTAGCAGAACTGATGTTTAGATCGCGGGGAGAAAGAGATCGATGTCTCATTTTGAAGGCAGCAGGCAAGTAGGGGGTGGGGTGGGGGTCAACCTTTTTGTTCTACTTAGCCTGCAACTGAATTGCAGAAGGTTTACTCACATTGGAGAGAGCAAATTTGCTTTACTCAGTCCACTAATGCAGGTGTTAAACATGTTCAAAAACATCTCACGGAAATTCTCAGAAGTAATGTTGGCACCTCAGAGCCCAAAGCAGAAGACATAAATCATCACATACTTCTCACATCTCACTTGTTCTTTCAGTATTTCATCTCCTCCTTTTGTCTGCATCCTTTAGAAATCTTTTCAGCAGAGTAAGCTTGAGCTTTTACGTACAAGAACATTTTTGTTCCTGTTTTTGAATGACAGTTTAATGAAATAACAGATTCTATAGTGCTAATTTTCTCTCAGCACTTCTAAACTATTATTTCACTACCTTGTAGTTTAAGAACAATGAACAAAATGTGTTAATCATGTAGAAGTTAGGGTCTTAAATGTTACTCGGCTTTTTAATCTTTTTTTTTTGTCTTTTTGAGACAGGGTCTGACTATGCAGCTCAGGCTGGCCTTAAACTCACTTTTTAGCTTAGGCTGGTCTCAAACTCACAATAACCATCCTGCCTCAGCTTCCTAAATGCTGGGATTACAGGAGTGCACCACCTTGCCCAACTAATCTAGTATTTTTAAAAAGTAAGACAAACATGTTCCTTATTTTTCTTTCATGGCTAATTTTTACTTCTTTGGTCATATTGTAAGTAAACAAAATCTTACAACAAATAACTATTTTTTCATAGTGAATCTCAAAAAGGCAACAAAATATCTTCGTACAGCTAGAGTGCCAGATGCATCAATCAACTTTGCAAGGGTCATTGTAGCTGAACTGTCAGCAAGTTTAACTGTCAATAGCTATCCATTATCATTTGTCTTCTATACTTACTGTACATCTCAAATGGATTTTGATTAGTTTTCACATCCTTACAACTCAAATATATCTGTTGGATGTTCTCCATGACATAATAAAAAGCATCTTAAGAGTAATTTTAAGTGATAGCTAATACAAATCACTTTACATAAAAAAGTTACATTCAAAAATAATTCTGTTACAACTGATGGAACAAATAGTTCACAAAAGAGAGATACTATAAATCGAAATAAGTTATAGCTCAATCCTCCTATAAATTTGCTGTCATAGTACAACAAAATTATTAGCACTTATTTAATTCACATCACTCTCCAGTCCACAAAAGGATGTCAGTATAGAGTACACACTGGACACTGAACACAGGACTTTCACACTGTGCCACATTCTCAGTGCTTGTCCTTTTTAAGTTTTTGAGACAAAGTCTTGTTATGCTGTTAAGTTGCTCAGACTAGGCTCACACTTGTGATCCTCCTGCCTCAGCCTCCTAGAGTGCTGATATCAAAAGGAAGCAGCCCACATCACACCAAGTCCAGCTCTCCAAGGCTCTTTTCACGCGGCTCTCTCCATCCTGTTTTATACCCTCCTCTACGACAGTTCCTGCTCATTTTCCAATGCTATCCCCTGCGTGGACATGTTTACCAAGGTTCTGCCCACACCCTTCTGCAGAAGGCAACATTACCACTCCCATGACTTCTGCTGCCATCAACATGAAACGTCCTATCTCTGTCTTTAAGCATTAATATGCAATTGCCTGCTAGATATTTCTCCACAAGCAGCCAGTCTTTCCTGCACATCATGTGCTCTTTTCTCTGTGTTGTATCCTTGGCTGATAGAATCATCATCTATCGAAACACAAGATTTGAGATCTCTGCTAAAAAGCATGGCAGTAGCAATTCAGAGACCCAGTTTAGTCACTATTCTGGATTTTTCTCTTCTCACTCCCACCAAAATAAAACTACTGATTTTAACTCAACGCTGCTTGATGAATACAGGGATAAAAGACATCGAGAATCCAAAGTAACGGGGCTGGGGAGAAAGCAACGTGGCACAAGTGCCTGCCTGCCAAGTGCAAGGTCGTGAGTTTGAACCCCGGTCCCACCAGAGGGGGGGAAAAAAAGAATCCAAAGCAAGACTGCAGAAGAGGATTGTATGAGCCCAGAAGTTCTAGACCAGGCTAAGCAACAGAGCAATATAGAAGGAGGGGGCTCCAGAGCAGTATTGATGCCATTATTAATTCAATCACTTCTCTTCCATTTCTAGCATTTCCTATTTACTGAAACTGACACAACGACTATTTTACAAAGACTGGGTTACTTTAACCATGATTTAAAATGTAAAAATGACAGGCTAGGAACCATGTAGCTCACAATAACAAGGTACTTACCCAGAAATTGATTAGTGGCCAAAGGACTTTAGACTAGTTTTGTCATTAAAGGCACAGAAACATGGGTCTGTCTGACCCATATTTATTCTTTAGAATATTTTCATTGATGAATTATTAATTTTGAGTTTTATTATAGTAAACGAGTACTTAGAAAAAAATCACAAAATAAAGTGCTAAAAAACTATTAAAACTTTCAACTTTGACTTTTTTTGGTATATAATGCCTAAATAAACAATACAAATTTTCATGTGAACTACAATAAAAATACCAATAGCACTTTACCAAAAAAAAAAAAAAAAAAAAGTCTTTACTTCAATTATCAGACCTAAGGCAGTCTGCACACATGACAACAGCATGCTCCATACACATATATTCCTTACACTGACAGCAGACAAGCTCTGCTTTCCTGTTTTTGTAGGACATACTTGCTGTGCCAGTGGTCTTGTTTTGTCAGGAGATTCTGATTATGTTATACAGTGTGTAGTTAACATGAACATAAAATATCAATGAGATAAAGTATTAAATTCTATTCATTCATTTATTTTTATTATTTTAATGTATTTAGCATAGGGTCTCACTATGCAACTCAGACTCAGTGGTCCTCCTGTTTTCAGCCTCCCCAGAGCTGTGATTATAGGCATGCACCACCACATCCAGTATCTCAAAGGATTCTTTGTTTTTTGTCTGGCTCAGGCTGCCTTAAGGGTGGGACTGGTGCAGCATGTGGTGCTGGGGATAGAACTGCAGTCCCTTGCCACTGACTGATTTTGTTCAAGAAGGTGCTTTAGACAATGGAGCTAACCCGCCAGCCTCCTCACCTGCTTTCTAAAATTCTTGATATATCTTGTGCACATAAAATGATATCAACATTTTCACATCAACTGTGTACTTGCTTAAAAAACCTAGAAGATAGCATCAGAAATACATTTCTATGAACTTTACCATAAAACTAAGCTTTGCTTCTACTGTCACACTCAAGGCAGTCTGCACACATGACTACTGCGTGTTCCAAGCACACATCTCACACTGAGAGCACAGGTGCTCAGCCTTCCTTTCCCATGCGGCAGTCTTGTCATCTTTCTCCTATTTTGCCAGGAACTTTCTACTATATTGTACACATGCACTTGGCAGGGAAATAAGATGTCAATAAAATATCAAATATGTAATTCTTAGAGTAGACACAAAAATTTTCACATCAGCTGTTTATTTTCTTATAAATAACAAAAATAAAAACCTATGTAGCATCAAAAATAAAAACCTACAATATAAACACAAACAAGTCTACCACAGAAATAACCTTTGCTTCAACTCTTACATACAAGGTGGTCTTCACACATGACAACTGTATGTCCCATATACAAGTATCACTTACACCCGAGAGCATGTATGTTTTGTTTTCCTGTCCTTTCTGTAGGGCACAGTTGAGATCATTTTTGTTTCTTCTTGTCAGTCATAGTAGGTCTTTAGGATTCTGTGTCTGCCTGTCCACCTAACAGCTCACCAGTGTATTCCATACTTTTTTGTATAGTTTCCTGGGAAGAAACATTTTGTTTTTCTTCTGCTATAAGTGATCCCATATGAGTTCCAGTCCCAATCTTCTAAGAAAATTTCTAATATTTTGTGTTCGTTATTTTCCTTGTAAACTATCAAGCTGTGTGCCACACACATTTAGGATCAAATAAAACCATTGGCAAATGCTTGTGCTTCAAGTGACAGCATCAATGTTGCATAATCTGTCAACATGTATTTCACCTTTAGTTTTATTATAGAAAGGTTCCATTTTAGACTTCCATTTTATTGAGGTTTCCTTATCATCATGGTTCAATGTTGACATCAGCAGTACCAGTTTTTTTTTTTTTACCATATACAAGGCCAATGCAGGTCTTTCTGAAATCTAAAGATTTTACTATAGAAAACTGTTTTTTTAAAAATTAATTAATTAATTTGATATAGGGTCTCGCTATGCAGTTCAGACTCACAGTGATCCTTCTGTCTTAGCTTCCTCAGTGTTAGCATTACAGGTGTGTCCAACATGCTTGGTTTTGGGGCCTATGCTACATATGGTATCAGGATCAAACTTGGGGCCTTGTGCTTGCCAGGCAGGCACTTAGACTGCTGAGCTAACTCCCCAGCCCCAAGTCTCTGCTTAAAACTGTAATGTCTCATTTGGAATTTTTGCTTTTTTCTTGTGCTAGTCAACTTGTGCTTTGTTAGCAAATGAAACACCTATTGGAAATTGGTAAACCAACTGTCGAAGATCACATACTGATTAGTTTGGGAGATGGGATTACCATGTCTGTTCACAATATCATTTAATTTATTACTATATGAATAAGGACTTGATAGCTGAGTTCCAGGATAAATGCCTGAACTGAAAGTATTAGTGTACATCAACAATACCATATTTTGACCCATAGCTTTTCTGTAAATCTTTTACATTCCTGCATTCCTGAGATCACCATGAGAAATCCTTGCTAAGTACAGCAGAACTGTGGAGGCTTTTAGGTCAGCTACTGAGGGGTTATGAATAAATGCAATTTTGAATATGGTTATTGGTACGCACAGAATGTTTTACTTGCATTTCAGCCTTTGTGTATTTCACAGCATCTTGCAGCATTTCATCTGTTATAATTTCCAACAATGAATGGCAGTGCAGGTATTCTATCCAATATGTTTCACCCCTGCCAAGACCCTGACTATACTTTTGGACCTAGTTTTAACACTTGATCATTCCATTTGGTTGCATGGCCATTTGTGCAACATTTCATGCAGTCATATTATGGACCCACATTGCTGTTTTCTTCATCATCTGAACCAAGGTTTGCATTTTGTGTCTGTATCAGTCAATTCTTGCTCCGTTTCACTGTCATGGAACTCTGGCTCATGTGGCCAACATCAAAGTCATCACTATCACCATTGTGACCATCATCCTCCCACACCACTCTTCTCTTACGAAAGCATGTATTTTACCACAATAGATCATCTTCATCACCCATGCATGAGTAATTTGATGGTTCACTTTTGATCTCCTTCAAAACTTGTCAAGTATGGGGACCAGGTGTGGTGGTGCACACCTGTAATCCCAGTGCGGGGAGGCTGAAAACAGAAGGATCACTATGAGTCTGAGCAGCATAGTGAGACCCTGGACCAAATACATTAAAAACAAAAAATAAAACAGAACAAAAAAACTTGCAAGCCTGGTTTCTCATGGGCCACTGCACTAAAGTAGGCTACTTTTATCAGAAAAATGAAAACCTTTTTTTTTTAAACAAATCCCTAAGTGGTGAGTTCTATATGACCCTCTGTGATGCTCAGATAAACATATGTAAAAACAGAAGGAGAATAACGTGGGTAAAAATCCCATCTTACTGTTTCAGCACACATATATGCACCTTGCCATTTGTCAAACCAAATACACTGACTGCTTCATGTATCCCTCAGGAAACGATATTGAGATGTAATGCCAGCTACTATTACACAAAAGTACAAATTTACAGTAGAAAAGGGTTGAGTCTACTGGAAACTGAAGAGAAGACTCAGGGAAGGAAACGAATGATGACATCAGTCTCCATAGAAGGCAATGTTGGGGAAGAAGGTGCTGAAGAGATTACTGACATGAAAAAAATAAGGACAGATACAAAGTTTTTATAACTTGTGTCCATAAAAATAATCAATATAGGGCTGGCCAGATAGCTCAGTGGAATGAAGTGTGTGCTTAGTTAGACACGGGCCAGGGTTCGATCCCTGGCATGTGGAGCCCATCCTGCCCCCGGGGTGTGCTGAGACAGTCATGGAGACTGGGCGTGGTGGCACGGCTTGTAATCCCAGTGCTTGGGAGGCTGAAAACAAGAGGATCACTATGAGTCCAGTATGTGTAGTGAGACCCTATAGAGTCTGTACAATAAATAAACGAATGAATGAATGAGTGAATAAATGAATGAATATAATAAGAAAAATGTAAAAGTTAACCTTAAATATACAAAATTGTCAATCAAGACTCACTGAGGCAGGTTTCATGACTGCCTCATTATGATGGAAAAAGACTTCACTAATGAAACTTATTAAGAGGAAAAAAGAAAAGCATATTTTATGTTGAGATAATATATGTCTTTCAAGGAAACTAAAGTAAACAGAAGTACTTGCACAAACATATCTGAGAAAGAGAAATGAGTCTTTAAGAG